>PVKS010028199.1:0-26681 GCA_004027875.1 Aplodontia rufa | reverse complement strand
TTGTTGTTGTTATTATTATTATAATCATTATTATTATTTTGTAGCAGGGATAGAACCCAGGGGGTGCTTAACCACTGAATCACATCCCCAGCCCTTTTTCAAATATTTTCTTTTGAGAAAAGTTCTCGCTAAGGTGCTCAGGGCCTAAGTTGCTCAGGCTGGCTTTGCTGAGGCTGGCTTTGAACTTGTGATCCTCCTGCCTCAGCCTTGAAAGGTGCTGGGACTACAGGCGTGTGCCACCACACCAAGCAGAAGCAGAGTTCTTGATGGCTTGCTTGCTTACTTTCCTGGCTCATTTCCACAATGCTCTCTGGAGGTCCCTTCCTACTCTTCCTTCTAGGATGCTTTTCCCTCCTTGTTGGTGTTTACATCCAACCAATGCAGCTCAGATCTCCTTTGGAAAGATCCTGTAGTACGCAGCCGCATGCTCAAGCCTGAGATGTTTTCCCTGCCCCTGCCCTGTCCCCACCTGCTGTAGGATCACAGACAAACCTCTCCCTGAGAACAGTCCTTGACTGGAGGGAGCATCCTTGCCAAAGGAATGGCTGTCCCCCTGGTGGGACTGCCCACAGTTAACATGTGGTCCTAGCAGGGTACCAAGGCCTGGCTCCCTTGACTCAGCTGATAGCTACTCTTAGTGGCTGCAGGTTCAGGGTTGAGATGCTGCCTATGGGGATCGGCTAAGGAAGGGGCTTGGCAAGTGCATCCTTCTCTCCCTTATGAGTGAGCATCTTCCAGGAAACCTTGCACACAGACCATCTCTGGGTCTGTTTTGGGGAACTGAGGACCTGTTCTGTGATCCCTTCCTCTCTTCCTAACTCAGAACCCCCGCTCTGGGCCGCTCAGTGTTCTTCACACATCTCCACCTGGGATCTCCAAGAGGAAGATATCTGTAGCACCCACCCCTATGCCTGGCTCCCATTGTCCTGGGAATGAGCAAGTGTGAGAGAGGAGCAGAGAGCAGAGACAATAGCAGGGGGAGAGCGTGAAGGGCAGAATGAATGAACAAGAGCCTTACTGAAAACAAAACAACACAGGTCCTTCCACATCCTTCCGCAGGAAGGTGATTTCCTCCTCTACCTTTGTGTATCCACAACAAGCCAAGCTCTGACTTTGAGGTGCTAAGCCGTTCTGACTCCAAAGCACTTTGGGAAATTCCAGTGAGAGTTGAAAGGATTCTGTTCTTTCCCCTCTTACCCTGTATTTGCAAGATGAACCCTCCTTTCTCTCTCTTCCCTTAACTCTTCTTCTTTTCCTCCTCCCTCCCCCCCCCACCATTTTTTTATTTTGAAATAGGTCTAATAACAGTTTGTTGCCTGTGGAATCACACAGGTGTCATGGCCAAGGACTGGTCCACCAGGAAGTCCCCCTTGTCCTCAAACAATTGCAAAGGAAAATTCAGGTGCCTTCAATACTATGAAAAACAACTGTTGGAGAAGGGGTGTTCAGGTCTCTTGTTCCAAGGCATGGATTCAGGTAAGGCTTCCCCGAGGGCAAAAGGGACTCTGTCCCAGGCTTTGGAGTTATCAGTGTAATTAATCACAGATGTGTAATTAAGCCCTTGGCTATGTGTTCTCCAAACTGAGTCAACAAACACCCAACCCTTGATCTCCACTAAGGGGAACCTCCCTCCCTTGTCCTTCTGTTCCTTCCACTTCCACTGGTCCACACTTGGGTGAACTTCTTGGTCCTAAAAACGTTGTGAGGTGACAAAGGGCTGCTCCACATTGATTGCGTTTTTAAAGAAAAACCTTACTGTTTTGCCTTCTTGTGGAACGTTCTCGGCCTGTGCAAGGTGGAGCTGAGCTCTTCAGAGGCCTTTTGCCACTTCACTCACAGGATAGAGCACCCAGAGGACAGGTGGCCTTTAGTAAGTATACAGCTGCGGAGACTCAGCTCCTTCTGTTGTGGGAATTAGACAGGAACATTTCTTCCCCACTCTTCTTGTTTCCAGGGGGACGTGTTTGTGTTGAGTGCATCCTCTGGCTTTCCCTGTCCCCATTCCCTGGAGGAAGAGGAGCTTCATTCTGGGAGAAGCAATTGAACTTGCATGGTTCACCTTTTCCTCTCTCTTTCTCTGAATAGCCTGGAGAAAGTACACATTCTCTGATCCTTCATGCCTTAAGTTTTAAGGTTCAGACCCTTGTGTGGCACAGTTCTCTGTCTGCCAATACTACCTGGCACTAGCTGGGTGACTTTTGTGCTATAATATTAGCAAACTGAAATACCTGAAGTCATATGTTCCAACCAAGAATTTTTATTGAAATTAAAATTTAAATAAGAATTTTATTTTAAATAATGGTGGTACTCCAGTCCCTTCTGAGTCCTATGCCTCTTAGTGGGTGCAGAATATGGGAAGGGAAAAGGGGTCCTGATGGGCATTCCCCTCAACTTCAGGGAGGCTCCTCTGGGTGGCCTTCAGCAATCACCTGGATATAGATCTTCTTTTGGTGAGTAACCATGAATTTGGAGAGAGCAGTTGGAACAGGACACAGGTAAGCTTAACTAAGATGCTTACTGAGCATGCGTATCCTATCTATGATTCCATGACTAAAGCAAGGTCCTGACTCACTCTGGGCTTACAAAAGAAAAGGAGGGGCCTTCCCAACGAATCGCTCACTCTTCAAGTGACAGTCAAAATAGTCATGGAGCAAACAAGTTTCTTGCCAAGTTTCCTTCCCGTTCCTACAAACTTTCAAGTTTGAGTAACTGCATGAGCGAGGGGGAACTCAAAAGTGATTCAATGAGTCTCTTCTGGGGACTGAAATCCAGATCATAGCTGAGCTTCCCAACCTAAAGTAATCTGTCCTGCCCAAACTCCTACACCCATTTTCTAAACCTTCCATTTGAGAATTTTCATTCCTGATTGGTTTCATTATTTGCTTAGTCATATTGGTGGTGGTTCTTGGTCTTTCTACACTTTGCCTCAAATCCCAAAGATTTAAATTCTGCTAAGTCTAAGAATTAGTTCTTATTCCTCTTTGTGTTTTCCCCTGCCCTCCAAGAATCTAGCATGGAATATATTTGCATTGGGTGGTTTGTAAATAAGTGAAGACCACCAACCAATAACAAATAAAAGACTGTTCAGAACAAGTGGAACAAAGGGGTCAGTTATTGTCTCTTGAGTTTTGGCAGGAAGGGAAGTGGGAAAGCTTTAGCATTGGAAAAAGGGCTGGTTTCAGGTGTGAACTCTGGAGACTGTTGGCTTTGGAGCGGCAGGAGGTGGCCAACTGGAAGTGTGGCACCAGTGTGACTGGTTAGCGTGCTCGTGTGTCTTTCTCTGGTTGGTCCTAAATTGGAAACAGGGACACAAATTAGGGAAGCTGTCAGTTGTTGATCAAGTCCTGGCTATTTTGGGCTAATTATTACCTGGGTTATTATTTGACTTCCTGGGTCAAAAGAGACAGTGGTCTGACTTCCTGCAAATCTGACTTATGATGGCAAGCTGGCTTCCTGGCCTGGTTGCTGCTGATAATGGGTTGGTTCCTCTAGATTGTAGGCCATAGTTATGTTTTATATATAGCCCAGCCATAATCCATTTGTATATTCAGTCTCTCAGTAGGCATCAATAAATGTTGGTTGATTAATTAATGGATCTCTCTGACTATGGTTAGAAGTTTATCCTTTGAATAATATTCTTTCTCTTTCCTCTTGTTACTTGCAAAACTGAGTATTCAACAAATATTTACTACTTCATTTTTATAATAAGTTACTATAAATAGCGTAGGCAGAAGGTAACTGACTAGTTTTTCATTCCCTTTCTTTTTTACACATTTTTTAAAATTTAGTGCTGAGGATTGAGCCCAGGACCTTAGCATGCTAAGTTTGTACTCTACTGCTAAGCTACACCCCCAGTCCTTTCATTCCCTTTCTTATTTGGAGGCTAAAACAGTGGAGAAAATGGAGTTATGATGTGTTATTCAGCTTTTCGTTGCTGTGACCAAAATATGCAACAAGAACAACTTAGAGAAGGAAAAAGTTTTTTGGACTCATGTTTTCAGAGATTCAGTCCATGGTGAGCCGACTCGACCACTCTGAACCCAAGGTAAGGCAGACATCATGACGGAAGGGTGTGGCAAAAAAGTGCTGCTCCCGTGTTCCTGGCGGCCAGGAAGCAGAGAATGGGGAAGGGGTCTTAGGGAAGATGCAGCCTAGCAGGGCATGCCCCTAGCGACTCACCTCCTCCAGCCACATCCCACCCGGTTAGTCCATTCAAACCAGGATGAACCGATCAGGTTTCAACTCTCATAATCTAATCATCTCACCATTTAATATTCCTGCATTAACAAGGTGCTGATGTCTGAACCATTACCCATGGTTACCAATGTTTCACCCTAAAATTGCTTTAGTTCAAGTCCCTTATTTAACAGATGAAGAAGTGGAGTTCCAGATATCTGCCCCTGGTCGTGCTGCTCAGTGATAAGCTAAGACTACAGGGGCAGTCACTGTGGAAAACATGCAGATGGTCAGTGTGTAGCTCTGACCTGTGGAATGATGTGTGCAACAGGTCAGGGCGAGGGGTGGAACACCAGGGAAAGTGTATGGACCTTAGAAATTAGGAAAAGGCTAAGTTCCTGAGAGTGGAGGATTTTAAACAATACCGTTTCAGAAGCCACAGAGCAGGAGAGGGTGTGGTGCAGAGCTCGTTGGGTTAACTCTGAGACACACCGTGCTGTCTTCATTCCCAGGGTGGCCTTTATAAAGCACCATAAACTTGGGGGTGGGGCTTAGGATAAATAACACATGGATATTCTTCCACTTCTGGAAGCTTGAGATCTGAAATGTAGGTATCAGCAGGACCACACTCCCTCTGAAACCTGTAGGGAGAGAATCCTTCTTTGTCTTTTCTGGTTTTTGGCATTTTCTGGCAATTCTTGGATTAGAGGGGCCTCATCCCCATCTCTGTTGTCACACGCTGTTCTTCCCGTGTGTCCTTGTCTCTCTGGATTTTCTCAGTCATGCCGGATCAAGGGCTCAGCCTCCAGTATGACCTCATCTCGACTGATTACATTTGCAATATCCCTATTTCTAAACAAGACCATGCCCTAAGGTTCTAGGGGTTAGGACTTAAGCGTGTCTTTGGGAGAGCTCAGTTCCATCTGGAACGCATGTCACCGCATCCTCTCTGTGGATCTCTAACCATGAGCTATTGGACATCCTGCTTCCCAGTCACCGCCAGCACCTGGCTCATGAATAACTGCTACTCCGAGAGAGCACTCTGGTGACTCACAGTGCCGAAACAGGCAGCACGAAGGGGTGATTAATAAGAAATTGTCATTTAAAATAAAGCCACCCAGCTCCTTTGCAAATACGTGTCAGAGGGTATTTAGAATCTTTGTACCCAGCCCACTGCTGGATGTTGGTGGGACTATTAAGTAAATTACACACTCATGTCTTTTTTGGGAGCCTATTATTCACGATTCTCTCTGAGTAGTGTTTGTCTGAGGGAGGTTGCCCACCCACGGTCATTTCAGTATTTAACCTTGCCTGCTTCTAAAGTTCATGCTGTCCTGAAATCCTCTGCATCTGCCCTGTCCCCTCTGTTAGTCATCTCCTACCACTTTTCTTTTCTTTTTTTTTGTTCTTACAGGAAGTAGTGCTTTTGCTTAGGTAGGAGCTGTAGGAAAAGTGTTCTGCCTGCCTGATGATTCATTCCTTTGCTTTTTTTTTTTTTTTTTGCCATTTCTAAACGTTAGGGGGAAACCCTTCTGTAAAGACTTCAATGAATGGGCACAGTCAACAGGGTTAGAGAAAGCAGTCCTGAAGCACTTTCGACTTAGAGCAGCAGCAACCTTGTCTATCAGTCTTGGAGAGAGGCCTCTTGGTGCTCAGGGGCTACGGGAATCCATGAGGCTGACTTCCCTGCTTTTGAATGACGTGGCCACCCAGCCTCCTTCCTGCAACACAGATACTGTCCGAGCATTCTGCTCACTTCTGTGGCTTCAGGCCATGGGTGCAGAGAGCGTTTGAGTTGAGATGGCTCTGCGTTTGTTCAGACAAATAATGAGTACCTCTTGGGATGTTATGGACCGACTTGCGTTCATTCACAATTTATGTGTTGGAGTTCTAATTCCCAGTGTCTCTGAATGTGACTGCATTTGGAGATAGGGCCTTTAAAGAGATGATCAAGTTAAAATGAGGTCATGTGGATAGCCCTAATCCCATCTGACTGATGTCCTTATAAGAAGAGGAGATTGGGATACAGACACACCCAGAGGGAAGATGATATGAAGTTAGAGGGCAAAGATGGCCATCTACATGCCAAGGAGAGAAGTGTCAGAGGAGCTCCACCCTGCCAGCACCTTGGTCTTGGATTTCCATCCTGCAGAACTATGAGGATGCAGCTTTCCAATGTCAAGCCACCCACTTGGTGCTATTGGCTGTGACAGCCCTAATAACCCAACAGAGAGACACAGGAGCAAGCACATGCAGTGACCTTTCAAAAGCACCCGCTACCAGCAGAGCTCCAGGGCCTGGCCCCCAAGTTCCCGACTCCTGCTGCAGCCCTTACTCTTATCTTACAGCATGACATTGTGTTTGTTATGAAAAAGATCACACCACCCAACTTCACTTATGAATGCAGTTTAATTGGCATCTCTACAGTGGTGTCGAGATTTTTTGCCATTTTCTGCAACACCAAAGGAGAATTTTCTAAGTTAGATTTTTTTTTTTAAGCTGCAAAGATGACAAATGTTATCAACGAATCCAACCAGAGTGTATTTTCATCCCTTCTCCTCCCGTCACCGTAAGCCAGAAGTGTTTGTTGCCAGAAATGGAAAACAGCTTGCTCATCAGCCAGATGATCACAGCGTTCGAAGTCCCACTCGTTTGCCATGTGTGAAAAGTTAAGAATTGAAAACAGACAGGCTTACTCTGCTTAAGCCGTGAGCTCTGGGAAACAAGAGAAAGATGTTTGGGTACTAGGGGAAAAGCTGCAGAGTGGTGTCAATAGCAGAGAACAGGGCCTTTCCACACTGCTCGGAGGTGGGCCTGCGTTGACCTGGTAGTGGATGAAAGATGAGCCCACAGTAGGGCTTGAGTCAGCTTTTTGTTTCACTGTGACTAAAAGACCTGACAGCACAGAGGAGGAAAATTTTATTTGGGGTCCACAGATGGGGGACTTCATGTCCCTGGGCCTAAGGAAAGGCAGAATATCATGGCAGAAGGGCATGGAAGAGGAAAGCAGCCAGGACCTGGCAACCAGGAAGCAGAGAGAGAGAGAGAGAGAGAGAGAGAGAGTGAGAGAGAGAGAGAGAGAGTGAGAGAGAGAGAGAGCTCTGCTCACCAGGGACAAAATAGAAACCCCAAAGGAACGCCCTCACCTACCTCCTGCAGCCACAGTTACCACCCAGTTCATCCCTATCAGGGGATTAACGCAGTGATTAGGTTAGGGCTCTCAAACCCGATCATCTCACTCTGAACTTTCTTGCATTGTCTCATACATTAGCTTTCGGGGAACAGCTCTTCTCTAAGCCATAACAGTTACCTACCATGGGAGGTGACTTTTGTGTTCTAGAACAAATTCCAATGTGTATACAAACACGGCTCTTGGAGTTCTAGCATTTCCATTTTCAAAATTTCCTGCATTTCGGGTACTCTTCTTGATTGTTTTGGATGGGATATCTGCATATTTCTTAATGGAAGACAGAAGTGTACAGTGGGGTGGGGCCATCATTGTAAACTAAGGCTGCAGATGGCATCTCCAATAATTCCCCTATTTTTCCACTCATATGAAGACACAAGGAATTGGATTTTTGTGTGACTGCTCTGTCACTCACTGATCGTCCCACTGATTCTGTTAGGATGCTTTGTGTCTGCGTAGTGATTCCTGATCGCTCTTATTAGTCTCTCTTCCAAACCATGGAAGAGGTTTTTTTTTTTTTTTGTGGACAATAGATAGAGTCATTGAAGAATTAGAAATGCAGGCTTGCAAAGGTCAAAAGGATTAACTGAAGACTACCCCCAAAAAACCCTGCAGGAAAATCAAGATTCACAATCTGGGTTCTAATTCCCAGGTTTCAGGAAGCTCACACTATCACATGCTTTATTCACCCCTTTAGAAATTGTTTGCGGTTCAACACGGATTCTCTCCTTGTCTAATTCTCAAGGTCTTGGAAGTGAACTTGACCTGAAGGATTTCCCTGCCTAAAATCAACCTCCTTTCGATTCCCCATTGTGGCAGACTCAAAAGAGGGTGAAATAAGCCAATTCTCAGGGAAGAGCAACACTAAGCTGGGTTCTACCTCCTATGCATAAACTCAGGGCTGCTGGTTTGTGCTGGGGGTGGCTGTTTTGGAGTAGCAGGGAGCTCCTGCTGGCTGGAGACAGGTGATCAAGAAGGAGGAGGATGGAGAAGATAGACAGATTTTCAGTTCCCTCTCGCTGCACTCCCGGCTGCCCTGCCTCGGGGTCTGGGGTTCTGAGACGACAGAGGGCTCCCGCAGCAGGCCAGGACTCCTCTCCAGACGAAAGGACAAATCAGAAGGTAACTATTACACGTCTGTGAGCAGAGAAACAAAGGGCCTGCTGCTGACCCCTCCCGCTAGCTTGGGTTTTAATACTAGGTTTAATTTCCCAGTGCCTGCTACAGACAGGGAAGGCTGCAGTGCGAGGGCCAGGGTACGTGGAGCCGGGTGGCTGCGGAAACGACAGCTGTCGTATTCATGGTTAATCAGGTGTGTCTGTCTTTGTGTCGCATCTGTCTGCTACTGTTGCCGGGCCACACGTGAAAGGGAGCAGAGGGGAAGGGCCATTCGTGTTCAAAGCCGCTAGCACTGACCTCTGCTTCCTTCTCCTCGGGGTAGGAGAGGTTGTCTGTTTAATTCTCCCTTTTACGGCAAGCTGTAATTCTGCCCTACGAGCCCACCCTAGCCATTTTGGCCTGAGAAACTCAAGTTGCATCCAGAGTGTTGTAAATCTGCCCCCAAAAGGAGGCCTGCTCTCTCCTTCCCGTGCTTCTCCTTTGGGATTCTGTTTGGCTTGTCAAAGGAGAGAACGTCAGAGAGAGAGAGAATCGGAGGAGAACTGGGAGCATCCTGGATCCCCCTGCCTCCCTGGCCCCACTGGCCTGCAGATCTTCCCTGCCTAGAACTCCCTTTTGTTCCAGAACTGTTTGACTCCTGAGTCCCACACGTGCGTGAAGTTTGTGTCAGACCTCAGTCATCTCCCCTGCATCCCTCTGTCCCCTTTCTCCCTCTGCACCCGGGCACTGCATTGGAGGAGGAGTGGAGGCTGTAGGTAGCTTCCGGCTGCTCCTGGAGCTGGGCCTGTGCTCCGGCTGCCTGGGCTTGTCAGGCATGCCTCTCCTCTATCACGTGTAGAAACAGCTGAAATGGAAGCTGGCCCTGCTCCCCAGCCCCTGGGGCAGTGGACTAAGCTCCAAGGATCTCCAGCTCAAGGCTCCAAAGGAAGCCCTCCCACCTGTGGCTCAAAGGCTCCATCTCTCGCTTTGAGGTTGCTTTGCCACTCGCCCTTCTGCTCTGGAGCCAGCACTTGTGCTTCTGGCAGTAAACATAGTCATCAGCGTTTTCAAGATGGGGAGCCCTGGCTCCAACTTTGGCTTCCCTGGAGAATGAGCCGTGCTCATGGACTGCATGCCCAAGATCTTGCTAGCTGCACGACTACTTTGGTTTGGACCACCTCTCAAAACAGGATCTTGCCAATGATTATCATGGAGTTGGCTCTTGGGGTGTGTCTTGTGCACGGCTGTGATTGGCACCAGCTGGGTTTCCTCTGTCCTTGGGCCTGTGCTGATTACCATGGCTGCACTATTGACCTGCGCCTTTCGGGTCAGGAAGCCTTTGTTTTTCTGATGCAGGAGGACATTGGAGAACTCCGCCCTGCCCTGTGTTCTGCCCTCCTCCCTCTGACACCCAAGAGGTCTCTAAACTTCAATGCAGTCAGTGGGCAAAAACTGACTCCTCAGAGTAGCCTCCCACTCTGCTGAGTTCTGTGAGGCCTTTGAGAATTTGTCATCTCCTGAGAGGCCAGAGGCTGTATGAAGCAAGGAAGAATAGCAAAGTCAGGCTAAAAGTGCATCTAACTTACACAAATCCTGAGCATACAGCCTGAGGAACTGCTTTTGAGTGAGCATCCTCATGTAGCCCTCACTCAGATTAAATAATGGAGTAGGAATACAGGTGGGAGCTTCTTAAATGTCTATTTCTGTGTCCACCGCTCTGTCTAAAACTATTCTTCTAGGACATGAGGTTTAGTTCTTAATTCTGCAGCCATGGAAGTCAAAGATGGAGAGGTTCCACTTGGTTGGAAGGGGTTTGCCGGTGGCACGGTATGATTGGGATGCAGGTTGGCTTCCCAGACTAGACTTTGAGACCCCGGGTGGGTTGACACAGTATGCTGCACCTAGCTCTGAAAGAAGACATAGAATATGTGGGCATACCCTGCTTTAAAAATTGATAAAGTACACATGACCTAAAATTCAACATCTTAGTGATTTTTGAGTATATAGCTTAGTAGTGTGATGTGTATTCAGATGGTCCTGCAACCAATCTTCAGAACCCTTTTCATCACACAAGCATGACACTACCCACTAAACAGCATGTCCCCCTTCCCAGGTCCAGAGCTGTCTTGCTACATCCTCTGTCTGCGAGTGTGACACTGTAGGTGCCCCATAAAGGTGAGATTGTATGATTCTTGTCTTATTGCTGTCGCTGCCTTGATTCACTTGGTATAATGTCCTGAAGTCTCATCCACATCGTAGCCTGCGTCAGATTCTGCCCTTTTAAAGAAGGAAAGTGAACCATAGATGACCAATAGTCCGTTGTACGAATACACCTGCTTTAGCTTCTTGTGAATGATGCTGCTGTGAACAGAGTTGTACAAATATCTCTGAAAGTCCTTGTTTTCAGATCTTTGGAGAATCCACGCAGAAGTTGGATTGATGGTAATCCAGTGATTCTGCTGTTGTTTTTTTGAGTTATCAAACAACAGCTGCATCATTCAGGAGTCCAAGTCTGGAGCCTGATGCATGGATTGTGGGGACCTTGGTGGCGACTCCATGTGAGCCTATTCTAGGGAATTTCGAGCCAATGAGGCAGGTTAGAGTGGAGATCAGGCATTCACCTGGATACTTAAAGAGACCAGTGAATGGAGTGAGACTCATTTATTTTGCACTAAGATAAATGATTTTCATCTCAATTTCTGGGAGAAAGGAGGGCAAGAGCTTTATCACTTCCTGGGTATTCACAGGCCTAACACCTGTTCAGTGCTTCACCTCCAGATTTTCTTTGGGGCTTCAGGTCCAAGTGTTGGAATATTTACTGAACAGATAGTGAAACTTTTAAACAGATTTAAAGACAAAGAGGGAGGGAAGTGGGCAGTCAGTAAGATATCATGGAAGCAAAGTCCCAACCTTTCGGTCTGATGGGGATAATAACTGGAATGGGCAGCTCCTTGAGTAAGCGGTCGTCCTTGGAACTCTGGGTACTGTGTGGGGTGTAGTGCTGCCTCCTAACACCCCAAGCACCCCTGTGTTGAACATGCAGGGCCTTCTTCAAGCACTTGAAAGCATTTCTGTTTTCTAAATCTTTCTGCTTTAAGTCCCCCTAGCTAGCATTAACATCCATGGAAGCAGGATGGCTGTGGTCACTAGGGTGAGGACCGTTAGGACAGTGGATTTGGAGGCCACATTATTGCTTAATGAACATGTTTCCTCCAAATCCCTCTGCTTTGGCTTTCTCCCATTTCATCACAGAAAGAAACTTCAGTGAAATTACATACTTTTTCTTAATCTTCAAAATAAAGTATGGCTATGTAACCTAAAGTATATGAAGGAAAAAATAAATGCCCCACCACAGAGGGTAACTGTTATTTAACAGTTTGCTTTATTTTCTTCCCAAACTCTCTGTGTGCATCGAGCACGCGCGGGCGTGTGTGTGTGCCCGTGCATGCATACACACACACACAGAGCTTGGGGTAGCACAGTTTATTCTCTACTACTTACAACCCAGTACCACCAATTGTCAAAAAAAAAAAAAGAAAAAAAGAAAAAGAAAAAATAACTGGTCATATGTGGCTCTTTATCATTATAAGCTGCTTTTGGATATTGTTGAACCTCAGCAAAAATTACTGTCGTTCCTCCTCAGGCTCCACTGTTTCAGTTACCAGCACCCTACAGCAATCTGAAAATGTTCAATGGAAAATTCCAGAAAAAAGGAGTTTGCCCATAAGCTTTGAATTTCCTGCCCTTCTGAGTATGGCAAAGGAAGCTGGGTCTTTCTGGCTCCATCCCCTCCTGGTGCACGCATGCTGCCTGTATATATGCGAAAGCAGCAGCCTGTCAGGGAGCCTGGTGCTAGCATGGCTTTGGACATCCTCTGGGGGTCTTGGCTGTGCTTCCCGTGGATAAGGGGGGACTACGATATTTAAAGTTGTATTATTTTCATTTAACAGAAAAGAGAGGGGTCAGTAGCTGTAGCTCAGTGGTTGGAGCACTTGACTGGCATGCATAAGGACCTGGGTTCAAACCCACATAGATACAACTAAGTACCAGGGAAACAAAGTCCAGGCCAGATGGATGAATAAATAAAATTGATTCTCTCTTTCTCTCAGAAATCAAAACCAAAAACAAAATAGAAAAGAGAGGCCAGAGAGACAAAAAACAACTCATTCAAATTTATACAACATTTTGGAAAAGGCCTTGGGATAATAAGAATCCAGATCTTGGCAGTGGACTCTAGGTCCGTGGGATCTGTAGTGACCAAGCCACCAACTTATCAACTTCATAAACTCTCCCAGTCTTGACCTGTCCATGTTGCAAATTAAAATCCATTTTATCTTCTATATGAAGGAACCCTGAACTCATTTATGAATAAAAATAAGAGTTGAGATTATTGGAATAAGCATAACTCCAGTAGGATCAGGGAGAAGACACCTATAAGCCTAGAAAATATCTCTACTATTCATGGGTATGTTGGTTCCCATTTATTTATAGCTGTTTTGATGATTGACATGCTTTGAACATCTAGGGATTTAAAATAATTAAAATGGAGTTTTCTTCTTGCTCAACTGAAGTACAATTTCTGTTTTAGGGCAGATGGCAAGGAAATCTTCATCTGCCTCTTTGGTATACAGCAATAATTATTTTTTTCCTGTTAAGTTTATTTCCTTGAGTACATAAGTTAATTAAGAACCATTTACCCAAAGCAGTGCTCTCTTACTTGTCAAAGACATCCGGAGTACATGGTCACAGATTTTTTTACCTAGTGAAAGAAATACTTCCGTGATTTTGGAAGTGATTATTTTAATTTTGTTTTTAATCTCACAATAGCTGTACAGGGAATTGTCAGTGCCTTGTGTTTTATTTCTTATTGTTTAAAATTTTCATAGTTTGCAAAAATAAAATTTGTAAGATGTGTACCCTTCATTTGCTACTCCCTTTGCAAAAGTTTAAAATAGTGAAAGATTCTATGATACGTATCACTGGGGGAAGAGAATGCTACTAGTAATTGATAGATAGGAAGGGGGAGAAAAGTTAATTCGATCTTCTTGCTGACTAGGATTAGATTCAGCTTTACAGGAGAGAGAAATATCTTGCAACAGTGGCATAAAAAAGATAAAAGTTAATTTCCTGTGGCTGCAGATGTAGTTCAGTGGTAGAGTGTTTAGCATGCACAAGGCCCTGGGTTTGATGCCTAGCACCTAAAAAAAAATGTTAAATTTTCTCTCACAGAAAGAAGGCTCTCCCTTGACACTCCCCTATGAGGGTTGCAGATACTTTTCTATTTTAATTGATCAGTCCGTCGTCCTTAGGTTAGCGCTTCTGTCTTGTGGTTATTATGGTGGTCACTAGGCTCCAACCATCTTATCTATGTTTCTTTTAAAGAGTAGGAACTTCCTGGAAATTCCACACAGTACCGCTGCTTAATATGTCTTTTGGCCTCATGTCCAGGCTGGGAGGTGCATGGCCTGGGACTGTAAGGGCTGGAACTGCAGAGCCATCGTGCACCAGGACATAAATCTGGGAATGGAGACCACACGTGACAGAGCCGGAAGATGCAAGTCATGAGTCCCTGGCACCTGGAGCTGTGGACAAATTAGTTCTTGATTTCTGTTTGAGAGAAAAAGGAACATCTATTTTGATCAAGCCATTTTGTTAGAGTTAATTTTTTTTTTTTTTTTGAGAGGGAGGTACAGTGAGAGAGAGAGGAAGAGCCAATTTTTATTTTAGTTTTTCCTATGGCTTTTGTTGCTTGGACACTTTGTTGTGTACTGTGGTGCTGGGGTTCGAACCCGCATCCTTGCACATGCCAGGCAAGTGTCATAACCGCTGAGCCACTGCCCCAGCCCCATTTTGTTAGAGTTTTGGTAGTTGCAGCAGAGCCTAATCTTAACAGAGTATGAGCAGTCTTCTCTTTTAAGGGTCTCTTACTTTGCCTACCAGTGTGGGAAGAACAACCACCTACTCATCCATCTTGACCTTCTACAAGACCCTCAGTGTACAAACATGGCTGAGATGTTGATCTTCCCCCCAGGGGCTCACGTCCTCATGAAAAGCAAATGGATCAATGTCATAAAAAGCTCCATTTGTAGAAATATGTACAGAGTGCAGCCCAATATTCTCTACTGCCATCTTTAGATTGGCTACACAAAAATGCCCAAATCAAAACTTGTAGGTAGGTTCGGGCGTGGACTCTAGTGTATTTCTTGTCATCATTAACATCATCCTCGTGTGAATCACCTGCAATTAGTCTTCAGATGCACAAATTCAGGTATTATTTCTTTGCTGATATTGGGAGGAGGATGTTACCTGATTAAACACTAATTCTCCCTTGAGAATCTTTGAGTATAATCACAGAACATTTCTGTATACATTCAAGACAGGTTGGCTACTAACAATCATGTTCAAGAGGTGGGGAGCATTTGAGGTGAGAAGTATACTTTTCATGTCAAGTCTTAGGTAAACTGAATCCTTGCTTACTCATTATTTTTGGCATGACAACAATCCTCATAGCATCTATGTGTTCCAAACAATCTTGAATTATTTAATTTCTCCTAGCAACTTCTATTTTGTGGATGAGGAAGTGGAAGTTCAAAGAGTCTAGTTCATTTGCCCAAGGTCGCACTGCTGGTAATTGGTGGGGTCCGGATGTGTGCTGAGGTCTGCTACTGCTTTTGAATTTCATTCATGTGACGATAGTCACTTAACTGCAGACTTAGCCGTGAGAGCAGACGGGAAGGTTAGCACTAGCTGAAGAGGAGAAAGGGGAAGCTCTTTTGAAGTTTGCCTGCCCAGCCAGGACAACATCACTGTGTTTATCAGGTAATTGAAGTGTCAACGTGACATGACTTGCTGTCAGAGGCTGGATGAGCTTGTTCCCTTTGGCCTCTCTGCGGTTGCTAAGTGAGCTGCATAGTAGCAGTTTGTAAGGTTCACAAACTCTCCGGCAGTCGTGGGGGGACCTCTTCAGAAGCAACTCTGCTAACATGCAAAATCAGTGTCACTGAAGTTTTTCCTTATGTTACTGCGTACGACACCATTTGATCCTTACATGAAAGCGACATTTGTCTTTTGACAGGCCGAAGCCTGGGAGAGGTGGTGGAGGCTTCCCCCAGCGGTGTCGTGCAAACCTCTGCAAACTCTGCCTGCCCGAGTTCCGTGCTGGATTTTCAGTGTGAAGTCTGCTCACCAACGTTTCCCTCCTGGCCTTTGACTTTGGTGAATCACTGCCCTCCACTCCTGATGCATCGGAAGGTCAAACCTCCATCGGTCCCCAGCCTTGGCCATGAGGGAGAATGCTACATCTTCTTGGTTTCAACCCATTTCCTCTCTTTTCTTTTCTGTTCTCTTGATTTTTGTTGTTCTTTCTGGGGGTGATTATCAGTCCCTATCTAACTATCCTTTTCTTTTCCTAGTACCTTGCCCCTCCTAACCTGTCTATCAACCACCTCAAAGCTCACACCTCCCAGAACCACACACATGGGAACTATGTGGAAAAGCCAGCCAATGGCCCTCCGGACATTCAGATCAAACCTGAACGTTGAGTTCTCTGCTGTCCAGGCCATGGGAGAAAAATAAACCAAACTGAGAACTACAGAAACTCTTACTTTCTCTGTGATCAAATAGACTTTGCTACAGTTGAGTGGCTATGTACCCTTGATCAGTTTCCTTTTCTGGTTCTGGGACCTGCTTTTTCCAGAGGCCAGTGTCTTTTGCTTCTAGGAGTCTAGCTGATAGCTGCCATGACCAGATCCTGGTGGTCATGTCTCAGATTACAGCCACTTAGTTAGAGGTGCATATCAGCTGTTTGGTTGAAAAAGAGGTAGTTTTGTTAAAACATTGATCATATCATGCTATACAAAAGAATAGCAACTCCTCTTCCTTAAGAAGTCCTTTAAAAATGGTCTCTCTTGGGGCTGGAGCTGGAGTGTGCAAGGACATAGGTTTGAACCCCAGCACCATATATAACCAAGTGTTGGAGCAACAAAAGCCTCATGAAAAACTAAATAAAATTGATACTCTCTTTCTCTCTTTCACTGTCTCTCTCTCTCTTAAAAAATGCTCTCTCTTCTCATTGCCATAGGTATGTTCTTGCATTAATCTCTGGGTGAGTCAATATCTTCTAGGAGTTCCGGGACTTTCCACTCGTGGTGTTCAGAATATTACACTATCCCACTAATAAGGAAATAGAGGTTCACTTTTAGGGAAGTGGAAAGTCTACAAAATTATAAAGAGAAAATAAAATCATCTATAATGATTAAAATTGTCAGGTTTTATCTTCTTTGCTTAGAGAGTGACACAATTTTTACTGAGTTGCTGTCACTGAAGATCATGGGATGTGGGTCTTTTATGAACCAGCTAACACTAGCATTTATTCTTTTTTGCTCAGGGGTCAGGTGTCAATGACTTCAGTGGTGAGTCCTCTAGGTTGTGTCTAAGGAGGAAGTGCTTCCAACCACGGTGTCCACACTGGAAACGAAAAGAAATTCATCAGCGAAATTCTTATCAAAGTTTTGAATAGTTTGCTTTGTTGATGATTGCAATATATTTCAGAGTGAACTTCTGTGATATTGTTGTCCCTAGACCCTTGCCTGCTCATGTACTTTCATGAGAGACAGTGGTGGTGTATACCTGGCCTGTGGGCATGTGCATGGCGCCACGTTGGTAGGAATCCATTTGGGTTGGGATAGTAACAGATGTGAGGTGGAGTGTGAGAGGTCGATCCTATTTTGCTTAGCCCTTCAGAGTCTGTGGCTGGGGTCCATTGCAGAATGACCTGCTAGATCTCTCCAGTTAATTTTAAGCAGGGAAAGAAGGTGGAATGTAGAATATGGAGGCCTGGGAACTTGAACCATAGTGTAATAATGTGGGTTTCTGACATTGAGAAGATAATGTATGTATAAATGTCACATGAAATAAACCAGCATACACTATAGTCAGATATTGCTTATCATCTGAGTGAGACATTTTTCAGCCAGAAAAGACAGAAGGGGTTCCTGCAGACGAATTGGCTGAGTTCTGAACTTTCAGTACACGCAGCTGTTTCTGACAGGAGGTGAAAGGTCACATCTCTTCTTCGACATGGGCCACACTGTGTGAAAGGGTCTCCCTTGCCAGGTGCAGGGGCTTTCTCCTTCTTGCTGCTTAGTGCTCATGGGTTCTTTCCCTGCCTCTCAGAGTTTTACAGAATCCACTCTCCTGTGGTTGCTTTTTTGTGGAAAATGCCTGTGAAGGAGCTAGAAAGTTCTTCTTTGGTGCAATTTGTACTTACCTTGAGGACTCTCATGTTCGACCTTGAGGACTCAGAGTTACGTTTTATTTGAGCACCGGAGGAATCCACAGACCGCAGCTCTCCACTTTGGGGCTGCAAAGGAGGAATGGCGCTCAGGTGGGGGAGGGCTGTCAGCTTTGGTGTTGGCTGCAGCTCTTGTTTGGCCTTCTTCCTACGCCCCTGCTGCTGTTCTGGTCTATGTTGTCCTTTGCAGTTGGTCATCCTGGAGTTGAGGGTCTTGTATTTGGGCAGGTATTGTCTTTGACACTATATGAGAGTTATGGGCAATTTGACTGATGTCAGGGCATAATAGAGGATGGGGCAGGGTGACTGCATGTTAGAAGCCGTGCACATGGGTAGAGACAGGTGAGACAGATCTCTGTCCAAGAGGTCAGGAGGTAGGCTAGCTGGCCAGGGCTCTGATACCGGCCTGTGGTGTTTGCACAGAGAAGGGGTCCTGAGCCTGCTTGGGGTGGCAGCCCTCGGGTACAATGGGGGTTCACTGTGTGTTCACCCAGTAGTCTATGCTGACCAACATGAGCTGGGGGATCCTTGTCTCCTTTCATTCAGACTACCTTGAGCGGTCTTTTCCCCCTCTCTCACCCAGCTCAAAACCTTGTGACTCTGCTTCCATGTGCCCTCCAGGCCTGTGGCTTGGGCACACTGCCTCTGCTTTGGTGTCTCTTGGCTCACCTGCTGTGGTCGCAGCTGCTTCAATGGCTGCTGCTGGGAAGAGCAGAGAGGACTTGCTTGCGTCCTACACGGGGAGGGTCCCTCTCAGGCAGGCCCCTGACAGCTCCTGGTGGACTTGGATGTGGCACCTCACCTTGGCTGAGCCCAAGGAGGGAGGACCCTGATAGAGGACAGTGACTTTGAATAAGGAAGTGCTCATGATGATGAGCTGTGCTCTGCAGTGGTGGCTGTAAGCTGGAGCTGTAAGACCCTACATAATGAAGGCAAGGTGACTCCACTTCCTGGAGGGAATCCTGGTGCCGCACAGATGCCCGGAGGCTGGGATGGAGGAGGGGAGACAAAGAGAAGCCACCTTCCCCCACCCACAGCCACTGTGGGGTGGGGGTTCCTTGGTGCAGGAGGCCACTTCTGCTTCTTGCCCCCCTGTCTGCAGTGCCTGTCAATCGTTGTGTGGGAACGGTGCTGAATTCAGGAAGGGGATCAACATGACACAGCCCAGGGTGTGGGAGCCAGGGGCAGAGGGCGGCATGGGAAAGAAGTCCCTCAAATTGGCAGAAATTATAGCAGAAGCTTTGGACAATCAGAGGCTTGGGATTAAGTGCTTGTGTGTAGGTCACTGAAATCTCCAGGGGACAGAAAGGTCCAATTGCATCTATAGATGCCATATAAAAGGCAGTGTCTAGGGGCTGGAGTGGTTACGGTGCTTGCCTGGCATGCACAGGGATATGGGTTCAAACCCCAGCACCATGTACACAATGAAGTGTCAGAGCAACGAAAGCCATGTGAAGAACTCAATTAAGTTGATTCTCTCTCCTTCTCTCTCTCTCTCTCTCTCTTTCTCACTCTCTCACTCTCTTTAAAAAAAAAGTGTAGATCTCTACACTTAAAACAAAACAAAACAAAACAAAAAAAAGGTACTGTATGGGTATAGAGATGTAGTCAGCCCCCAAGGGCACACGAGTGACTGTTCAGTCCAAACAGCTGGATGACATGAGCACTCAGGAACCAGGGTCGAGGAAGGCAGGTGGAGCCTCCACTGTGGACAGAGAGGCAGAGGCAGAGGGCTCCAGTGTTGCTGGAATGTGCAGTCAGGGACACTGCATAGTGGTGGCCTGGGAGGAGAAGGCACTGTAATGACTGGGGAAAAGGGGGGGAAGTAAGGACGCTGGACAGAGAGAGAGAGGAGAGAGAGAGAGAGTGAGAGAGAAAGAGAGGAGAGAGAGGGGGAGAGACGCCCAGGCTCAGTTCAAAGTTCAGTCTCTCCCCAGTGCAGCCTGCTGCTCCACGCTCAGAATGCCTAAGAGCTTGGCCTCCAAATCCGCTCTCCTTCCTCTGCTCCTCTAGTTCATGGACTCCACTTCCTCACTCCCCTGGGCCCTCTGTCACAGGTAGCAGGGTCCTCAGCGAAGGCTTTGTTAAAACCCAGCTTTGATGCCGGACAGGAAAATGAAGGAAGGAACTCTTAGCAAGAAAGCGGGACTGGACAGGACGGTGCAGTTCTAGGCTGGCTGGGGCTGGTCACCTGCTGCCTTTGGCCTGTAACAGGAGTCCTGCAGCTTAAAAACCCCCTCTGCTGATTTGAAAATTTACCTCCTGCAGCGATTGATAATAGAAGCTTTCAGGAGAGAATAAAAAAGGGAGGGGGAGGGGATGGCAAGTGCCAGGGAAAGTGAGCAGTGGTGGGGATCAGATGTCCAAATCTGTGCTTCTGCGGGACAGGTAGGGAAACAGGCACAGGAAAGAAAGTAGCCTTGCCAGCCCTCAGTTTACATCCTTTCCTGCATAGATGCAGCGACCCGGGCATCATTTCGAATTCACCATTGGCAGAGAAGCGAAGCCTGGCTTTTCACACAAACTCTGTTTCTGCGGTCATTTGGCCATGCCTGGGAAGATGTCCCTGTGGATGGGGGCCATTCAGAGCACTGAACAAAGTAGGAGTTTTATTTTATTATTTTTTTATTTATTTAAAATGCGGAATGAAGCCAAACACAAGACCTTCTCTCTGGTGAGACTTCTCTGAAGAGGGAAGGCATTTCCTCCTCTTCCTGTCAGCCTTTGTGGCTGTATCTTGCCTTGGGGTCTTTCCTGAGCTTTTGAAGATCCTGGGCTCCATTAGAGATTTTCTAGGGGGCCATGCAGTGGTTCTGACTTTAACGGAAGCGTTAAGTGGGATGTAGTTTCACTTATGCTGAGCTGGGGCCTAGATGAGCAATGTCATCTGTCATGTGTGCAGCTGTCAGGGAAGGAAGGAAGGAAGGAAGGAAGGAAGGAAGGAAGAAGCGGGGGGACATGCAGGAAGGAAGGAAGGAAGAAGCGGGGGGACATACAGGAAGGAAGGAAGGGCTTAGATCAACTATCATGCATGTTGTGCTCTTAGAAAGCAATCTTAAGGATCAGCAACGGTGTTGTCATCTTAGAATGACTAGTCTAGGATGGTAAGTTCTAAATGCAGTTGCAAGTCAAAAACACTTGAAGAACTTAAAACAAAAACAAAAACAAAAAAACCCCACTGATTCCTGGGCCTGTGCTCAGAGATGCTGGTTCAGTTGGCCTGGGGTGGAGACCTGGCACTGGCACTTCGAAAGTCCCTCTTGGTGACTGCAGGGTGCAGCCAGGGTTACACTCAGTGTTCTAGATGGATCCCTCCTAGCATCTGGGAGCAGCTGTTTGGAAAGAGAATCTTTGACACTGAGTTTTTTATATTGTGAAAGTGTTGGACACTTGTGTGGGAAAAGGCTGCGTGAGGAGCTTCAACACCCAACAAGGGGACCTCACTCTGACCTGGAGAGGAGCTCAGACAGCAGCATGCACACCGCCCTTGCAGAGCAGTCTGGGTGCACCCCCACCCTCTGTCACTCGGCCGAGCTCTGTGATCTGCGGTGTGGTTTCCTGAACTGACCGGGTCCCTAGGAAGAAAGCGCCCTGTGCAGCCAGCTGGGCTCCTTTCTGGGGCCTGCAATACAGTGGAGCCTTACATAACCCTGCAGTTGAGCTGTAATTGGAAAGGAAGGCCTGCCTGATGTGAGCATGCTTAATAAGAGATGAGCTGTTAGTGGAGGATGGGGCTCGGTTCCCAGGCTGACTTGGCGCAGGCGGTGCTTGGTGCGTGGGGGCCCAGAGCCGTCACCGTGCAGTGCTCATTCCTGACTCATCTGTGGCTCACCCAACACACGCATGACAGGCAGCGCACGCGTCCCAGCGGCTCATCCTGAGGCAAGGACTCTGTTTCTACCTTGGGCTTGCCCTGCAAACTCAGTTTTGGAATTTTAAAGGATTTGCTGGTGATGACCCTTCTGTGGATTTGTCCTTTCTGCATCATCGATGTTGTCTGGTGCCTTCTCTTACGCCCAGGCAACAAGGGGATCAGTTCTCCCATCCAAGTCCACAGACACGGCAGCAGGTGCTCTGGCTTCCCTCGCAGCCCCACCTCGTCCTCTGAAGTCTCATTGAACAGGCCAAACATGCGCCCCCTCGTTCTCCAGCTTGAGAACTAAGGGCAGACTTGCCACAGGTTCAGGCCTGGAGAGTTGGCCCCATAAAAGCCACTTGCTTAAAATGAATGTGTTAATAAAAGGAAAGCCTCATTGGTTCAAAGACCTGGCTTATAAACGTATTTTACGTAAGATGTCGCTGTATCTTCTGCAGTGAACGAATGGTCATTTTAGTCTAATTCAGCTCTCTTTGCTTTCGGGTCTTAAGAGCCTGGGCTCTGGTGGTCTTTGACTATGATCGTAACCCAGCGCTGGGCATGTGTTGTACCACTTAGCTCCCTCCCCAGCCTGAAGGATGTCCATTTTCCAAGAGTCAATGTCAGGCACTGATGGTTTCCTTACACAGGATTAAGGCAGTCAGTATAATTATCATCCCCATGTGCAGACAAGGGGACCTACTTGGGTGAATCCAGCTCTTGCACAATTGGGATTCCAAGCTACCTCTTTTGAATACCAGATTTATCCCTAGCCATTGTTCATTCTGAGCCATGTGGATCTATCCAATTGTGTGGCTATAGGTGAGTGAGTCTCAGACCCAGACCCTCCTCACCCTCAGGTGTGCAGCTGGCTACGGGCTGTCTCTTCCCTTGTCAACTGTGCCTCCAACCTAACCCAACCCATAGCTCCCGATTGCCCCCTCCCTTCATGAGCAGCTCCTCCCTTAGTCGCACTCCCCCACCCCCATCAAGTGTGTCTACTCAATTACTCAGGTCAAAGTGTGGGAGTCGCCTTTGACTCCTCTCTTTCTTTCACAGTCAACCCACGCGTCATCAGCAAATCCAACAGGACTTGTGTCCAGACACAGGCTGTCACAATTACAGCCTCCTCCCAGCTGTCAGAGTGAGTCAGCCTTCGTCACTCCTCTGTTCAAAATCCTTTGGAACCTTTTTGTCTCACTCAGAAGGTGTTAGTTACTCACTTTTTGCCTCTCAGCTCCAAATCCACACTTGGGGCTTTGGGCCCCTGACAACTCATTTTTCTTCTGTCAGCCGGCGCCTTGTTGGGCTCATCCAGTAGGGGGCGCTGGAGGGAGAGCGGGTCCTGCTCCTTCCGGTTCTGTCTCCTGTAGCTTTCCTGTTGGTCCAGCTGGGATTCAAGCCTTTTGGGTTTGAGATCTTCCTCCTAGCTGCTGAGCATTCCGAGTTGTGCTGATGACACCTAGCAATGGCAGCATCTTCAGCCTCTAGTGCCTTTCAGGGACACTAGCACCAGCTACCAATGGCCCTCTTTGAGGTCTGGGCATCAGCCCCAGGGGACCCTCTTCTAAACTGCTGAGCTTTAATAACCTAACATCTTCCCCTTTCCCCCAGCCCTGCTTCCCACAGTTGCTGACTCCAAGACAGCTAAGGGCTCTCTTTTCACCCTTGCAGTTGCCTGGCTGGTGGCTCCTAGGATGCAGTTCTGTGTAATAGATTAGCCCTGTTGAAATAACTGCTGTGGCTTCTGTCTCCTGAATGGGCCCTATGCGACGTCTTGAGTCAAAGTCCTGAAGGTCATACGTGGCCTGGCTTCTCTCCACTTCTCCTTCCGAGCACCTCACTCTCCCCCTTGCTCATTTTCTTCCAACCCCTCTGGCCTCTTGCTATTCTGCAAATGCACCAGCCCCTCTCCTACCTCAGGGGAGGTGTTCCTGCTTTGGGTCTCCTTGAAATGTTATCTCTTCTATGAGACTTTCCAAGAACACCCTGCTTAATCCACATTCCCCCTGCCCCTGGGCAATTCCTGTCCTTAGCCTGCCTCATTTCCCCTACAGCACCTATCACCTTCTGCATTAGCAGCGTTCTGGGACTGTAACAAAATGCCTGAGACAATCAGCTTCTAAGGAGGACAATTTTATTTTGCTGCATGGCTTTAGAGGTTTCAGTCCATGGTTTCTTGGCCCTATTGCTTTGGGGCCTTTAACTAGGCTGTGCATTAAAGGGGGGATGTGTGGCAGAGGAAGCGTATCACCTCCTGGCATTGGGAAGCCAAGAAAGAGGAAGAGGAGGTGACTGGTCGCAGAAACCTTTTGAAGGCCCCCAGCGCCCTAGGTCCCTTGTGCTGGCCCCACTTCCTGAAGGTTCCACCATCTCCAATAGCGTCAACAGCTGGGACAAAGCCTTCAGCTCACTGGCCTTCGGGCACGCTCCAGATCCACAGTGCCCTCTGCTAGTTTACTTGTTTATTTGTTAAGTTCCTCTCTCCTCGGACCAGGATCTAAGCCCCCAGAGAGTGCAGACTTTTCCTAACTTAGGGATCGCTATATCCCAGATGTTACAGCAGCACTTAGAAAATGCCTGGCAAATATTTGTTGACTGAATAAATAAATCCAAGTTCTGAATTCTCAGGATTAAGACTGCCCCAGACCAGGGTCCAGCGCTGCAGGAAGGATTCAAAACAGGATGCTGGCCTCGTAGGGAGACGGCCACCGGGGCTTTCTACACCGTGCGAGAGATATCAGGATACGCAGCATCAGGCCCCATATTTCTGAAAAATTAATAATGCTTCTTTTCTCCTTTATCCAAGTTCTTATTGTTGGACCTGAAAAAAAAGTGTAAGATAATTTAGAAGCTGCTGAATTTTATAACCTCTCGGCTTTATCTTCAATTTTACACTCTGCTGGCTTTTGAATTGACAGATATCATGTCTCATTAGAATACTGTCCTGAGAACTTTCTGGAAAATCCCAAGTGGTTACCTGCTCCTGCGAGCTTAATTCATAATGAAAGAGCTGGGGATCGTGGGTTTGGCTTCCCTTGTCATCTGTGTGGAGATTTCGAGGGTGGGTCTGTTGCGTGGATTGCCACACCTCACTTCCAAGAAGGGGTTTGGCTCTCTAACCCAGAGCTAACCACATTTTCAGACCAGGAAGAGGTGAGAGAATTTCTTACAATAGCAGTTGCTGGAGAGCTAGCTTGACAGGGCTGACGGCTGAGTCGACCCTGAACCCGGCCCTCTGCTGGCTGGGCCCAGCCCCGTTGCATTGTGGGTGAACCCCTGGATTACAGTGGCTGCTGCTGGGTTCTTGCTGCTGTGATCCATCTGTTTAGTCTTGTTTGCCTTGGACCTCAGCCACCCGGGTTTCAGAAGGTGCTGAGCTGGCCCATGTTCTTGGCCCCAGAACGCAGGTGTGATCGGTGCCATGTTAAATGCTAGTAGCAATTAGGGCTGCTGATTTGAAAGGGAGCTGAACACGCTGGCTTTCATCGGGTCGGCTTTGCTTGGCCACATGCAACTTTCCACTTAGGAAAATGATGGTGAGTTCTTGATCCAGGCAGCTCTTTCAGGGTGTTGTGTTTCTGCTCTCAAATAATGAAAAAGGACAACCCTGTGAAATCGGGGGCTGTCTGCACTGTCACTGAACTTGGTGCTCTGTGAAAGGAAATTCTTAAACACACAGAGCCTTCACCCTATGCATTTAGATTTTGCTTATTTGAGGCTCTAGTATTTGCACAGTTTAGAGATGCTGTGCCATTCATTAGCTGTGCCATGTTTGAAAGCAAAAATCACGCCTTAACTTTTAAGAATGTAGGATACAGGGGCTGGAGCGGTGGCTCAGTGGTCACAGTGCTTGCCCAGCATGCGCAAGTTCAAACTCCAGCACCATGTATACAAGTAAGTGAGCAACGAAAGCCACGTGAAAAACTAAATAAAAAAAAAAATTGATTCCCTCTCTCTCTTTCTCTCTCACTGTCCCTGTCTCTTAAAAAAAAAAAAAAAAGAATGTAGGACGCATGCAGGTAGCAGGTAATGAAAAAGCCCCTTGGAATACCTAGCATTATGCTGGGAATCACGGGGCTGAGGACTTGGTTGCTGTCCTCAGGAGGTTCCCGCTGTATGTAAGGAAATATTAGGTACACACACTCACAGACACAATATGACAGTAATGTACAGAGGCATTAACATAGGTGCATAGACAGGGTGCCGTAGAAACTCGGAGATGAGCAGATCATTGTTGACCCGTGTTTTCTGGAGGATTTGAGAGTGGGCCTTTGTGTTGATAAGGAGGAAGCAGGACCTCAAGGGCGGTGGCACTTGCTCAGGTTTTGGTGGCAGAGCATGTGTGGGTTAGCGCTAGCGGATGAAATCTCCCCAAGGGAGTCAGTGTAAAGCAAGATGAGCAAATGGGAAGGACAGAGCCTTGGAGGACACCCAGTCTGGTCCAGTAGATGGGATTCGTGCATAAAAAGATAAGCCAGACTGTTGTTTGTACAATTTAAAATACTTAAAAACGACTCAAAGAAAAAAATGATAAGGAATGGTAGTGGAAGAAATCATGCTGAGTGAAGTTAGCCAAACCCAGAGAGTCAAGGGTTGAATGTTTTCCCTCATTTATGGAGCCTGGAGCTAAACCCAGGCTTGGGGGAAAACTCAGGAATTAAACCCACGAAGAGCATAGGGACACAAACTAGGGGAACCATAGACATGTAGGTGGGGGAGGGGGAAGAGGGCAAGGGGACAGGGAGGCAAGAGAGGGAGGGAGGGATCTAGGGAGACCTCACACCTACCCCAGAAGTCAAATAAAACTTACACAATCATTTAATTACGAAAAATTCACAATCTTATATATATACATATATATTTGTGCACGCGCATGTGTATATATATATATATGCATATATATATATATGGACATTTACATCTCATAGGTGCACAATATAGCAGAATCTAGACCTGGGCTGTGGGTGATGTGTAGGTAACTGCGGTTTAAGATCAAGTGTGTATCATATTGTTAATTTATGCACATTTATGATTGTAAACAACTCAATTCCTTTTTTTTTTTTTTTTTT
>PVKS010028198.1:0-26727 GCA_004027875.1 Aplodontia rufa | reverse complement strand
CGAAAGCTCCCTAGGTAACTTGGAGGTGTAGGGAAGGGGATGGGGAGGGGGGAGGGTATATGAAGAACTCATAGGAGTCTGGTGATGGGGAAGATGGGGGAACCATCCCAGAAGCCGATGTTATTCCTACACTAGATACCCATTTAACACATGAGTTCTTCTGGGGGAAACTGCATTAGATGAAACCCATAGTAGCTTACCTATGCGTTAGCATTACCCCTGGTTATCAAACTTTATACACATTGATTGCTACAGTTTTGACAATGTTTCCCCCTCATCTGTATCCTGTATTGCAATATACTTCTAATAAAGTTGGAAAAAAAAATCGAGGGTATAGTCATATAATTAAGGTCAAGTGATTATTTCATAAATGGGATAACATGTCTAAAGACTTTAGAAAATAAAGAACTATACAAGTGTGCATAATTATTAGTTATCATAAATAGTGTCAAACAGGAAAAGAGCTGTGATTGTCAAGCAGGAGAATCAGTGTTATGGTTTAGATATGAGGTGATTCTAAAAGCTCATGAGTGAGACAATGTAAGAAAGTTTAGGGGTAAAATTAATGGGTTATGGTAGCCTTAACCTAATCAGTGCGTTAATTCACTGGTAAGGATTAACTGAGTGGGGACTGTAGGCAGGTAGGAGGAGGTAGGCCATGGGAGGTCTGTGTTTAGGTTAAATATTTTGTCCCTGGTGTGTGGAGCTCCCTCTCTCTGCTTCCTGGTGGCCGTGTCCTGAGCTGCTTTCCCTCCATTCCTTTCCACGATGATGTTCTGCCTCACCTCAGGCCCAGAGTTATGGAGTCAGCTATCTATGGACCAAGACTTCTGAAATCATGAGTGTCAAGTAAACTTCCTCCTTTTGCTGTTCTTGCTGGGTCTTTTGGTCACAACAATGAAAAAACTGACAAAAACAATCAGACAATCTGCCACAGACAGAATGACCTCTGAACTGGGTTTTGAGTAGATCTTCTACATGTAAAAATGTTATACAGAATATTGACAGTTCGAACTAAGACATGAAGGTGAGAAATTGAAAGGCCAATATAAGATATATTATTATTTTTCTAACATCTTTTTCTAGAATTTATGCCACATATACTTTAAGAAACATTTAGGGAAAGGAATGCTAAGTGAAATCTCCTAATTGGCTTTCTGCATACTTAACATCACTTACAGAGAAAAAGTGGTTATAGGGGCAGGACACATTGAAAAGAGAAGGCTCCTGGGCATGATTATGTAGCCTACAGAATTCAAGATGCATTCTTCTATGTTAAAAGCAAAAAAAAAGAATGCTTCCTACCAGCAGGAAAATGTCAAGGTGGCTCAGATGGTGAATATTAATCTGTTGCCACGATTCCTGTGTTTTTGTCAACATAAGAATTTTTGACACAGGCACATGACTCACTGAAGAGAAGAATGACCTCATCATGTTGGGCGAGTCATTCCCAAACTCTACACACAGATAATAACAATAGGCTAAAGTTATTAATGAAAAAGAGAATTATAATGATCTGATCATGCTGGCCTGAGAAGCAAGTAAGCGAATTGACCACAGGCCCTTGCACTAAAAAAAAAATAAATAAATAAGTGCTGGAGATGATGAGGGTAATTAGTGTCAGTTCATATTCATGTGGCTCCCGTGGACATCAAAGACAAAGCTGCCTCTTTGAAGTAGATGTTCAAGAAAGAAACACAGGGGCTATTTGGCACATAGCTCCGCACCTGAAACTTTGCCTCATTTTTATCCTCAGTGGATTTCTGACAAACGATGTCAATTTCCACATAATTTAAAATCAAGAACATTTATTACCACATCCCACTAGTTCTTTAATTTAGGAAAGCCAACATTTTCACTCTGAAATGCTGTCCTGAACACATCCTGTCTGAAAGCTCATATTATTTCAAGAATACAGGGTTAAAAGACTCAGTGCAGCCAGGGATGAAACACAGTTATCAACCACACGGTTTTTGAAACAGGGCTTAAGTAACTCAAAACAGCACCATTTCTTTTGAAAAATGTAGGAAGAGAAATATGAGGTCAATTCATCAGCAAGATGCCAAGAATGGTGTTGTTGTGGTTGTTATTCCTACCAATACAATAGAGCACAAAGACAGAAGGAGAGCTCAGCTTTTGTACTTGGTCCAGCTGAGGACTGCAGTAAGATAACCGACTTAATGGAAGCTCACATCAGAGAGCAAAAATCTCAACTCCTGTGCCCATCATCCACGCACTTCCCTGACTCAACAAAAGCAATCAGGATTAAACCAAATACGAGTCACAGGCAGTTGAATCCTGAGCAAAGAACAGAGGCCCAGTAGATAGAATAATGTGCCTGCTCTATCTGCATTTGATGGTGCAACTAACACCTGGGGCTCTAGAATCAAGGTTGAAAACTCATCATCACCACATTGAGCACGTGTGACTTGAGAGAGTTCGAGAACCTGTCTGAACCTCAATTTCATCAAATTTCATCATCTACAACATGGAATAGTAATTTTACATAACCTAAAGGATATTTGTGAGAAATTTTTGAATGCAATAATTTTGGGAAAGAACTATGTTCCTGTGACAGCTAAGTTTACATGCCAATTTGAGTTGTCCATGGTGCCCAGATATTTGGTCGTACATTATTCTGGATGTTCTATGAAGGTGCTTTGTAGGTGAATGTAACATTGAAATTGGTAGACTGAGTATACTCATGTGCACTTCTTAATGTGGCTAGTCCTCATACAATTATGTGACAGTTTATGAGAACAAAGATTGGCTTCCCTTATCAAGAAGGAATTCTGTGGGCAGACTACATTTGGACTCAAAGAACAAGTCTCCCTGCATCTCCAACTTGCTGGCCTACCCCATCTGATGCTCTCTTACCAGTTCTCCACAATCTCATAAACCAATTTGGTAATCTCTCTACACACCCATCTACCCACACATGTAAATGTGCTTATGCATTACATATTACATTACACACTATTTTACACACGCACACATGCACGCTGTTGATTCTATTTTTCTGTAGCAACTAATACATACCCTATGAAAACTAAAGAAATTAATTGGCAAAAGCAGTTCAAAATAAAGAAATTCTACCTTGATAATTTCCAAGAGAAAAATTACATGGTCATTTCAATAGATGCCCAAAGGTCATTTGATAAAATTAATCATACATAGGTATGGGTATTTTAGGAAATTATTTTTAAAACATTTGGATTGTTCCTTAATATAGTAACCAAGTCAGGTCAAATTTATATTTGCGGTGGAACATTAGCAAACATGAGACCAGCAGAAGCTTGTTATGTGCATTCAAAGGGGGACTTAATTTCTTGGGCTTTTGCCTTCACCGTGAGAAGATGCCCCAGGTGGCCCAAAAATTGTCACTGAAGAGAGACGCAGAACAGGAACTAGCTTGCAGCTTTGGATTAAGCCCAGTTGACACAGACTGTGTTGCTTGTATCCCAGTTAACCCACAGGAACATAAGCAAGAATAAATGATTGTTATTGAAGTCACCAATTTGGAGTTGGGTGTGGTGGGACATTCCTGTAATCCCAGCGGCTCAGGAGCCTGAGGCAAGAGAATCCAGAGTTTAAAGATAGCCTCAGCAACTTAGGGAGGCCCTAAGCAACTTAGCAAGACCCTATCTCAAAATAAAAAATAAAAAGGACTGGGGATGTGGCTCAGTGGTTGTTAAGCACCACTGGCTTCAATGTCTGGTACCAAGAAAGAAAAAAAAGTCACCAGTTTGGAATGATTTATTACTGTTATGCAGCGCTCATACATATAATTATGAAATAAAACCAAGATTTCCCATCTTATTTATTATTATCATTATTTATTTGTTGGCAGTGTTAGGGATCAAACCCAGGGCCTCACACATGCTAGGTAAACTATCACTGAGTTATATCCCTAGCCCAAGATTTTCTATTTTATTTAACAAAATGATGCTAAAATTCATACAGAAGTGAACCTCTTACAAATTTCAGAAGGAAGATGAACAAAGAGGTAGCAGGTCTAGATCACAAGCAACAATGATTAAAAAGTAATATTTATTTAAAATAAATTTTCAGCAATTACACAAAAAAGTAGAGCATCAAAGAGCTAATTAGAAAAATATATTTTACATATATTAAAGTGGGATTTCCAAAGCAAAGAAAGGATTATAGAACAGTGTAATGAAAATTAACGATAAAAACAAACCTGTATATGTGCCATAATTACAACTTCATAAATATGTTTTCCTATATGGAAAGACTAAATAGAAAATGAATGAATCTGGGCATGGTGGCACACACCTATAATCCTAGCTGCTTAGGAGTCTGAGGCAGGAGGATTTCAAGCTCAAAGCCAGCCTCGGGAACTTAGCAAGACCCTGTCTCAAAATAAAAAAATAAAAATGGGCTGGGAATGTTGCTCAGGTGTTAAGTGCCCCTGGGTTCAATCCACGGTACCAAAAACAAAAAAAACAAATAAACAAACAAAGAAAGTGAATCCATAACAGGCTAAATGAAACTATATCAAGGATTTCAGGGAAGCAACAAAAAACAGAAAAATACAAAATTTCACTTACTAACAGTAGGGGCAAAATCACCGATAGAGGTGATTTTGATCATCATTGTAAATAGAAGATCGAAATGCTTCAGGTAGCATTTGTCCAGCATGCATAAGAAATATGAGAGGGAGAAAAGTCATCCGAATGACCTGTGCATCAGTCTCTCTCTTTACCCCTAAGTTCTACAACTCCTCTCCTAGCAGAGATTTGAATATTTTCTACAGGTGGCACCTAATCAGTATTTGAAGCAGACCCCCTTTATGGATACAAGCACAGACCCTGGAGCCAAGGTTCAAGTCTCAACTCCACCTAGAGACTTTGTGATCTTGGCCTCTACTCCCTTATCTGTGAAATGGGATGCTAATAGCTACTCTCCAAGGATGTTATGAGGTTTTAATAAATCAATCCATGTAAACAACTTGGAAAAATGGCACACAGTAAGCACTGTATGTCTACTTATTTTTTAAATTATTTTTAAAGAGAGAGGGACAGTAAGAGAGAGAGAGAAAAAAAGAGAAAATCAATTTTATTTAGCCTTTCATGTTTTCATTGCTCCACACTTAGTTGTGTATGAGGTGCTGGGATTCGAACCCCGCACACTTGCACATGCCAGGCAAGCACTGTAACTGTTGAGCTACCACAGCAGCCCTGCATCTGCTTATTTTTAAATAATCATCATTATTATTACTGTTACCACTTTCTAGGGACATGCTGAAAATATTCTGTGAGCTTTGGGAAATATATCTGAAAGACAGCTTAGAGTCCTCAACCCAATAAATATTTTTGAACCTTATTACAAAGAAACAGTTATTGGCAAAATACAACACTGAGCCACCAAAAAAGTTATTTACTCTGTACTTTTCCTTCCTAGCAATTTCACAAATGATTTACATTACAAAAACGCGGGATGCATTGAAATATAAGAAACTGTCACAGTGTTTGAATATAGACAAGAAGGATTTAAAAGTTCTCACCAACTTCCATGTATGTTCTTAGGGAATCTTTGAAAAACTGTATTTCATAAGCAGGGCAGGAATTATTTTTAGAGTGCTTTTTTCCCCTACAACTATTCATTGTATTTAGTAGAAAACTGAAACAATGATAAGTATTTACAATAATACATTTATCTTATGTATCCCTTTCCAATATTTCCAATATTTTTTTAAAGAGAAGGAGAGAGAGAGAAAGAGAGAGAATCAATTTTTATTTAGTTTTTCACATGGCTTTCATTGCTCTGACACTTAGTTGTGTATGTGGGTGCTGGGGTTTGAACCTGTGTACTTGTGCATGCCAGGCAAGCACCATAACCACTGAGCCACCACTCCAGCCCCTCTTTCCAAAATGTTTATACTATTTCCAATCACCTTCTTCTGTGGCCTTCTTCATCTTAGTCAATGCCAATTTCATCTTTCCAGATACACTGATCAAAAACTTGAAGTCATTTTTAAAAAATAAACTTCATTTTAAAGCAGCTTTAAATTTACAGAAAAATTGAGCAGCTACAGAGTTACCATATACTCACATCATTGTCCTTATCATCTTGAAGTGGTTTGACGCATTTGTTACAATTAATAAACCAGTATTGACAAACTATTTCTGCCTGAAGTAAAAAATTTATCAGATTCCTTAGTTTGGGGGTATTTGTTTGTTTATTTGTTTTTGGTACCAGGAATTGAATCCAGGAGTGCTTAACCACAGAGCCATATTCCCAGACTTTTAAAAAAAATTTTATTTAGAGACAGGGTCTTGCTAAGTTACGCAGGGGCTGGCTAAATTGATGAGGCTATCTTTGAACTTGCAATCCTCCTGTTTCAGCCTCCCAAGACACTGAGATTACAGGCATGCTCTACGGCACCTGGCAGATTCCTTAGTTCAGACCTAAAATCCTTCTTCTGTCCCAGAATACACCAAAGATACCGCATTACAGTCCGTACTCATGTCTCCCTGGGACCCTCTGGGCTGCAGTCTGCAGCTTCCCAGACTCCTTGTTTAGGGTGACCTTAACAGTTTTGAGGGGTGGGTACAGGTCAGGTGTTTTGTAGAATCCCTCATTTGGACTTGTCTGGTGTCTTCCTCATGATTTGGCAGGCTAATGGGTTCTGAGGAACAAGGTGACAGATGTAAAGTACCAAGTCCATCCCATCAGGCCAACAGTGCGTTCTGCCAACACAACTGTTGCTGCTGCTGCTGAGCTGGGCTGCCCGCTGAGGTAGTGGTTTTAGGTGTCCAACTGTAAGCTTATCTCTTGTCTCCATTTCATAATGTCCTCTGGAAGAGTCACTATGAGCAGCCCACACTTATGGAGTGCGAGAGTACTCACTTTTAAAAGAATTCCAATTATGTCTATCTACACATTTAGGTTCTATTTTTTTTTTTTCTTGAAGATAGGAACAGCTCCAGAGTGTTTCAGAGGTAGACATTGGTTTTAAAATATTTTTTGTAGTAATGCAATACATGTTCATTGTGGAAAAATTAGATGAAATGTATAAGAGAAATATCACCTAAAATTCACAACCCATAGACCATTGCAGTTAATAATCCAAGAAGTTTTCTCCACACTTTTCTATGACTATATTTAAAGAGTTGGCATAACTCTCTTCATGTATTACTCTATTACCTATTACCATTTCATATTATGAAAAACTGTTATGCACTTTTAAACAAAGTATTTTATTCTTTATAATTCCAGAGCCTAGCACAGTGCTTGCTACATAGTGGGTCCAGCAGATGTGACCTCCATGAACTTAATGACCTCCTGAACTGATGACCCCTCTATGAAACCTGCCGGAGGAACTGTTTAAAACTGACTAAGACATGGGCTGGAGCGGTGGCTCAGGGGTTTCGGCGCTTGCCTGGCCAGCACGAGGACCCGGGTTCAAACCCCAGCACCACGTACACAACTAAGTGTTGAAGCAACTAAGGCCATGTGAAAAACTAAATAAAGTTGTTTCTCTCTTTCTCTGTCTCTCTCACTGTCCCTCTCTCTTTATTAAAAAAAATAAAACAAAACTGACCAAGACAATGTCAAGCCCTTCCCATGCCTACATAGGACAACTGTAATCTCTGGCATAGAGATGCAACCTTGGAACCTTAGAAAATTAATTCCATCAGTATTTAAGGGTTAAAAAGAAAGTGGTAAGTAAATTGCTTAACACAGCAACTGTCATCTAACTTAACAATGGGGCATTTTTGTGTATTTATGTGTTTGTACATTAGTTCATTCATTTATTTACTTATAGGCATATTCAATTATTTTTCAAAAGTATCTGATATTTTTTACTAGATTTTTGCTGCCCAGGTTTTTTATTCATTCTTAATGAATTTTATAATTTGTTGCACAGATCCACATTCCTTTATCCCAAGTCATTTGGACTAGGTACATTTTAGAATCTAAATTTTTTCAGCTTTGAGGAAAACAATAGAGTAAATATATAGTATACTACAGAACACCAAGGCAGAATATGGGAAAACAAGTTGCCATCAAGCAGTAGCAAAAATGCATGATAAATGAACTGCTTCTTGGTGCATGCTATAATTTTTGATGGTGCATTTTAAGAATCCCTGAGTCTAGGTCATGTTGACACTGTCTAGAGAAATTTTCAATACCTCTAGCCTAAGGTTATCACTTGCTGGGAACAGTTTTGGTTTGATTTTTCAGCTTGCTACATTTCTAAAAATTCAAGTAACAAAATTCAAACTATACACACACTACAATATAGGCTTAATGTTTTGAATTTTCAGGGATAATTTTTTTTCATTCAGAGACCAAATAAATAAATGAGCTTCTTATCTGTGCTAATCTTCATTGCTATTTTTCATTTTCCTAGCCCACTGTTCCTGGTTTTTTAAGGCCCTGTGCTGGGTTGGTTGGTGTGAGAGCGATCTCATTTTTTTCTCTTTCCTGTACCCAGGTCTCACTTCCTGTCCTAGAGGGTTGATACAACCCAATTCCCTCTCTATAAAGAATAAAGAGGGAACAGTGTTTCATAATATTTAATGGTAATAGGTATTAGAGTAATACACGAAGACACTGTTTGTGTCTATGCTTACCTCTCTTTTCTTTCCTTCTTAGCTTCTGGTACACAAAGATGTTCCTGTTTCCTGAAAAGGCCAGCTGTTATCTGTTTCATCTGTTATAGCAGGAGGGTTATCATGTTATTTTAGATCATGTATTTCCAGACCACGACTCTTCATTTCATTCTCCTTTTAAGTCAATAATCTATTAAATACTTGATGGGCTAGTCAGCTTCATGCTACTGTAATGAAATATCTGAGACAAATAACTTATGAAGAAAATGCATTTATTCCAGCTCACAGTTTTGTAGGTTCTGATACAAGACTGGGCCATCCGTTGTGTTGGCCCTGGAGTGAGGCAGCACATGGTAGTGGGAATGCATGGCAGAGCAGACTGCTCACCTCATGGGCAGGAAGCAAAAGAGAAAGAAGAAACCAAGTTCCATAATCCCCTTTGAAGGCATAGCCCCAATCACCTGAGGACCTCCCACAAGATCTTGCCTCCTAAAAGTCCAGAGCATCTCCCAATAGTTCTACCCAAGGGACCAGGAGTTTAATACATAAATATTTAGGATAAATTTACTCAAACCACTCAAACCATAGCACATGGAAAATGTCCATTACCAGAGGAGTTGATTAATCAGATATGTCATTTCCCAAGCCTTGTTGATAATATTGGTATAGGGGCTATATAGTCACTTTTTTTTCCTTCTGGTACTGGAAGCAAACCCAGCAGAGCTATACTACTGATCTACACCCCTAATCCTCTTTATTTTTTAAAATGAGACAGGGTCTTGCTAAGTTGCTAAGCCTGGCCTCAAATTTGAACTCTTCCTGCCTCAGCTTCCCAAGTAGCTTGGGATATAACAATGCACTACCAATTCCAACTTTACAAAGCTATTTTTGAAATAAAATATTCCATAATGAATATTTTTCTTGTGAGTAATCCTTTGTATAGCTTACTCCAAAAAAATGAGAAATCACAATTTGATGCTATCTACTTAGTGACAAATTATCTTCCAGACACTGAATATAATTGTTTAATTGAAATCGTTTGAATGTTCACTATTCTCAGCAGCAGAATGAATCTGTTACATAAGATCACTGTGATTCAGCCTTCATAATTCCTTGATGAAATGTCAGTGCCCACTAGGTGGTATTGTTCCAGGTCACTTGTCACCCAGTCCATCTTATTTTCTTCCTTAGAGAACCCCAATTTCAGTTTTAGTTTCTTTAGAGTTCATTGCTGGTCCTTAGCACATAGTCTGGAGCACAGGAAGTACTTGGTAAATATTTGACGATTAACTAATATTCACGGTTATTTCTGACTGCTACCAGGTGAATGATTTTTGTGTTACTTTCTCTGACAGGCCATCAGCTTGTGAAAAACTAGACGAAAATTCTTATCAGGCCCCCATTTTTATAACCCTCCAATCAAGGTGTTTGCGATTGGTGCACTGTTCTGCTTTCTTTTGCTTGCCACAAATGATGTAATTTGATATTTGCATTTCTAATAGGCTCCTTTCAAGTGTGTTAATGTGACAGTTGGCAAACGGGCATTTTTCTACCTAATATTCTGCAATGAGTAAAATTCCCTCATATCTTCAAGAGGAACCAATTACTGCACTAAAAACTATAATAACAATGAATCTTTCAATAACAAATATGATACATAGAGTGAAAATCAGTCTTCTTTGTTGATGTCTCTTAGCAATAGCAAAAATTTCATCTGATAATTATGTTAAAACTCAGTGAATTATCAATTAAGTATCATTAGAATGCAGTAAATAATCCGTGTTGTCCAGCCATTTTCCAGCTTTGTGATCTTGAGAAATCATTCTCCTCCCTCAAAAGGATATGCTATTTTACTAAGCATTATGTTCCACGCTGAAAAATACAGAGCATTTAACTCTCATGGACACCTAAGCTGACTGATGGATGTGACTGCTGTATTCAGACGCTCAGATGTAGAGAGATAGCTGCTCTCCTCTGCAGGTGGCAACTTGCTAAAAGATGAGGTACAGAATGCTTGGTAGTGGTTGTAAATGACTATGATGTATCAGTCAGGACACTTTTGGTTACGACTGACAAAAACACAGTTCAAACCAGCAAAAGTAGGAAAAGAAAAAGAGGGATTTATTGTTTTATATACACAAACCACAGAGGTGGGGAGACTGGTTTCAAACACAGCTGGACTTGGAACCTGGAAAATAGTCTGGAACCTCAAGTTAGTTGTCAACTAAGGTGTTTCTGCTCCTTTGGCAACTTGATCTCATTCTTTCCAGGAAATACAGCTGCTGACATACAGAGACTTGGATCTCCACAAGCGTACCACCCAAGAAAAGAAGGCCTTTCCCACCAGTGTTAACAAGAAAAACAATAAAATCTGAAAAGAGCTCAGAATGGCCAAAGACTTGATTGGCAAATCACCAGTCTTTCTACTCACACCCATAGTCAAAAGGGAGGGATTGGTTTCTATAATAAAGGGGAGGTAAAGAACAGACAAGTATAAAAAGCACTATATATACCAACTTCACTACTTCTACGTAGTAGCCATTTTACTATGTAATGTGTGTATTCTATATATGCTTGCATTTTGGAAAATAGAAACTGTTCTGTGAACATGTGTGCATGAATATATTGTTCGCATGTATTTTCTGTACATGTATAAGTTTTAATCAACTTTTTTGTTGTTGCAAACAAAAGACTTGACAAGAACAATTAGAGGAGGAGAAGTTTATTTTGGACTCATGGTTTCAGAGGTCTCAGGCCTACCCCATTCCTTGGAGGTCAAGGTAAGACAGGACATCATGACAGAAAATTGTGGAGGAGGGAAACAGCTCAGGACATCACATCAGGAAGCAGAGAAAGAGAGAGTTCTACTCTCCAGAGACAAAATATATAACCTAAATGACCCACCTCCTGCCACATCCTGCTTGCTTACATTTTCTACCCAGTTAATCCCTATTATAAGATTAATGCACTGATTAGGTTATGACATTCATAACCCAATCATTTCACCTCTAAAGATTTTTGTACTTTCTCACACATCATTTCTTGGCTAACACCTAATATCTAAACTGTAACATTTTATATATATATATATATGTATATATATATATATACATATATATATATATTGGTTCATGAATATAGATGCATCTATACATCACGTGTATGTATATGTAATTGTCTTTGCAAGTATGACTGTGGTCCTTCCTTTTCCATGGATTTCTTCTGCATCCTAGATTATAATTACCCAATAGTAATTTTCTATCTTCTATACCCCACAATGAGTTTAATTCTAGCTGGATGGATTGACCTACCTATTACCACCACATGTATCTGATTTCCTTCTCTGGAAAAGTCATGCAGGCCTGAGGAAATACCTCAGGGACTCTTGGACACAGAGTACTGTGTCCATTTCAGGGATACACATAGCTAACAATTGCTAAAAGTGGTCCCGTATGTAGCTTGCAGGTCATACAGATTGTGTTGAGGACACTCCAAGATGAGGTGGCCAGCCAAACAAACAAAGAGTCACATAAGATTAGAATTAAAAGTAGCAAATCCAGAGCAAGGTGAGAAATGGATCTATCCAGAGAAAAGTGAGAAATGGATCTATGGAGTGGAGCGTGAGGCAATATGATTATCAGCGTAGATATTAGTTAACTGTGACCGTTGTACTGCCCTTGGCCCACTGGGAGTGGATGGAGATCAAGGAAGATGTGCAGCACATATTCTGAACTGCTTTTGCTCTTTTCTCTAATTCTACAGTTTCTGTGTTCCAGGAAAATCCTCTCCTACACACATGTCTAATCTCTCCCATGAAAGCTTGCTAGAATTGTTCCAACCCACAGTCTGTCCCTCCCATTTGGCACTTCTTCATATATTGTCTTGAGATGTGGCCATTGGTTGAGTGTTGTAATTTCATAACCAGATGGAAAAACATTAATAAACTCTACTCGCAAATGTATGTCCTCATGTACTTGGGAAAATGATATACTATATTTAAGATGATGAATCAAATATGCACATGTTAAATAAGTAATCTTTATCATATGTTAATTTACTTGTTTCTTTTTCTAAAGCAATTTAATAGTTGGATTTTCTTTTGCTTTACAATTATACAAATGGAAATATTCAGATTTTAACTAACAATTAAACTGATCTGTTAAAAATTTTTGGAACATGCATTTGCATATAATTGCTCTCAATATACTTATGCAAAAATTCAAACCTTATATTCCCAAATTTAGAAAATCCATTCATGTCAGCATTAGTTACATGTGTACATTCATTTAAATGTGTGGAATGTGTAGTTTTATGGCCAAAAAAGTCAGCTCTGTTTCTTAATTGTTACTATAACCATAATTTGGGAAATTCTATTACAACATCAATATGTTATGCACATCTTTAATTAGGCTAGTGTGGCCTGTCTGTCACACCAACTGATCCTAAATATTCTTATTTAGTCTACTTGAGGCTTTATAATGTTCTCATTTTTTAAAGAGGCATGCTTCAGCTCATTAAATTGCTAAGCAAATGAAAATGAAGCCCTGTGCTTGATTGCTGTGCTCTGGAAATTCTGCACTTCCCTGCTCAGCACAGCTTTATGCACCATGTGAGAGGATGCTCCTCCCCTATACCAGAAATCCTCTGTACTCCAGCAGTTTAAGGTTCTTATCAGATCTGAGGGAAGCATCGGGCATGCCCACCGATCACCAGGAAGACCTGGCTGTGGCATCACACCAACCATCAGAGCTTGATTCTCTTTTCTAGAGGTAAATCCAAGTAAGCTGCAGGCTGATTGCTCTGATTAGTGTCTTCCCACCAGGTCACACAACAGAAAACCACGACACAATGACTGAGTTCAAGATAGGAAGATACAAATTGAGCCTAGTCTGAAGTTCATTTCCTTCTCTGCCAGTCTCAACAGGGTAAAACAATGATACCTTGAAGAAAGCCCTGGGGTATCTAATTCCATTACACCTTCCATATCTGCTACACCCAATAATTCAAAATGAACAGTTACAATTTGTGTTAGCAAGAAAACTGAGTTCATAATATATTGCTAAGTATATGGGGAGGTTTTTTTTTTTTTGTTCACTTTTAAATATACAAGAATAGCTTATATTTTGCCACATCAAAGGTCAATTGGTAATACAGTAACTGCTATAATACTACAAGTGGGGTCTCTATATCCAGTACTGTTAGAAATAGGGGGTTGCATTATTGATATAGTAATGAAATGGCAGGGCAAGCCTGAGGCCTAGTGAGTCAGAAATTAAGGGGTGGTAGGAAGCAGGGTTAATGTGGGGTCTGTTGCAAAATCAGTATTGCTCCTGGTCCAAGTCTCGGTTTGTAACACCTTATTGTTGTTGTCAGCTCAAACCTGAAGAATTCTGGGTTCTGTGATCAGCAGACTCAAAATTTCAGCACTGATTCAGTTTGTTGCGCTTATTTTGCTTCTCAAGCCTTCTCCTCGCTGCAGGATAATAACTGTAGCTTGTACGGGTTGACAAAGCAAAGGGGTACTGGGTAAAGAATGGGAACCAATCACCAATTGCATTCTATTTGGATTGGCATTATTACAGTGGGAATATTTGAATTCTTTCAGTCCTTATACTTTCCACAACATACTGCTTTTTATGGGTCTGGATTTATATACTCAATTTGAAATATAAGCAAAGCCACACATTAATCTTTCCCATGCTCCTGGTACTTTTACCTTTAGCATGTCCCTTGGATATAAATTATTCAAAAACCAGATGAAGTGAAACAATAAATGGAGCTTGAACTATGCATATTTTACTATGTGAGGTCTTCAGGACAGAGAATCACAGATTCACAAACAGCCCATATCTCCAGTTGTGCAGATCCAATAGGATTGCATCCAAAGGATTTTGATTTTAGATAATCAAAGAATCACACTTCCTCCTAAGCAGTCTGACTTTCCACATTGGACACTATTTTCTTTGCCCTAATTCTGCTGCCTCCCACCCCACCTTATTTTAGACAGTACAGAAGAGACTTTCTTTCTTGCAAGCATTTCAGCTCATAAACACCTATGTACAGTCACAGCAATGTCTGGCCCAGATGAAGCATCAGCTATAAAGCCATTTTCCATAGCAACATGTTTGCAGATGCTCCAGTTCTGAAAATCATTGCTGGCATGTCTATATATATGCGGGAAAGCTCTAGGAATCTTAGTGGTTTCTAAAATTTCTAGGAAACCTTAAGGATCAAGACCTTGAAGTAAGTAAATCAGAATACCTGCCTCAGGTCAACCAATGGTGTTGACACTTCCCTGAATCAGAGTAGAGAGGACAAGAGCATAGTGTGTAGGTGCCTTTGAAGTGTGCAGCTCAGAAAACCATATTCCAAAGGCAAGACACCAGCAGCAAAGCCTCTCTCTGGCCTTCTCCTACACCCCTGTCTCTCACCTCTTCTTCTCCCCTAAGAAAGGAAAAGAAGCTAGAATTCCCCTTCTCCAAGGCAGGTCATAGACCAGAATCACTTTTCCCCAAAGCCAGCCATAAAACATAAAAACAATACTCTAACTGTCCCACCTTTTTGTGTTAGAATTGGCCATAAAGAAATTTTTTGACCTACCTTGTTAGAGGAAAAATCAGATCCCCACTTCAGAAAAGGACCTGGCCCATATGAAGGGGGAAGAAATGCTACAACTGAGGACCAAGAAGAAACTGAAAGACAAGCCTTACTGAACTTCCCTTCCTGTCTGCTACTATTGGGTTATACCTTCCTGTCCAATCATACTTCTGCCTGACTGTCCATGCTTCATCAAACCCAAGCATGAAAGTGCATAATTCATCCTGGGTGTTTCTATCATCTTTCTGAAGGCTTTCAGGTCATGTAAAATATGATCAAATACATATACTGTGCTTGGGGCTGGAGAGTAGGCTCAGCAGTAGAGCGCTTGCTGGTCAAGGACTTCGGTGTGATTCCTAGCACCACATATACAACAACTAAGTAGAGGAAACACAAAAAACAGATGGAAAAAATAACAAAAAACAAACTCTCTTTCTCTCCTTTTTTTTTTAGGAGAGGGGAGCAGTGGGAGGGAGGGAGAGAAAGAGAGAGAGAGAGCGGATCAATTTTATAGTTTTTCATGTGACTTTTTGTTGCTCCAACATTTCGTTACATACCTGGTGCTGGGGTTTGAATTCATGTCCTTGCACATGCCAGGCAAGTACAGTAACCACTGAGCCACCACTGCTCCAGCCCTTTCTCGCACTCTTTAAGAAAAATATACTGCACTTTTCTTTTGCTAACCTATCTTTAGCTATAGGGTGTTGCCCATGATCTTTATGATGGGAAGGAATTGAATGGCCCCGCTTTTCACCCCTACAGAAGCATGGATTGAATATTAGTATTAAAGCTATGTGAACCAAAATGTTGAATCCACCATCTATCATTTTAGTTATATTACTTTGGCTCTTAAGGCCTCTTCCATCCTGCATCTCTTATTTAAGCAATCCTCTCTGAAAAGGATTGCACCTGAGACTATTATTTGGAAAGCACTAATGCACAAACTTTTGGGAGAATGGAGCCTAAGTATGTGGGGTATGTGGGTTGGGAATGTCAGAGGGAAAGATAAAATCAATGAGAAGGGAGGTAGAAATTCACAAAACTCTCAATTTAGCCTGAAATTATTTGAGTTTAGGAGAAAATCTGCCATTCTCTGGAGTGTTCATTTGTTGCTCTTCAACTTGGTTGTAAAATTATCTCCTTATCATTTGCACTCATCTTTAACATGAATATGAGGCCTCTCATTCTATCACACACCGTACAGGAATATGTTGCCTTACATGTCTGTCTTTCTGAGAAACGGAGTTTCCTATTTCAATCATTTTGGTTTGCTTTGAATAATTCTATTGCTTCTTTTTGGTGATTTCTTGCTGCTATATTAGATGAAATGCTGTGTGGGATTCCTGACCCACAGTAAGTGGCCAATAAGTATCCTACCTGGGCTTAGAAGATATTTTTAATATTATTTTGTTCTGAAATTGACATGCAGAAAACATAAATGTACAGTTAACGAATGACTAGGATGTGAACACATATGTAACCTCTAGCAGAATCAAGAGATTTCATGATGTTGATGCCCTAGCAAGGCAGCCTGACCACAGAGCACACACTCCTCTCACAAGTAATTGGTACTCTCACCTCTTCAATGATAATTTCCTGGCTTGTCTTTTCTTTTCACATGCATCCCTAAGCCATCTCATTTAGTTTTGCCTCTTCCTGTGCACTACAAATGGAACCACACTGTGTACAGAATTTTACCCTCCATGTGGTCACATAGCTGCAGAGTCGTCATTGTCATTGCTGTATGGTGTTCCAGCGTGGGAAGCAGAATTTTAATGCATCCTCCTGCTGACAGCTGTTAGAGTATTCTCTAGGTCCTGGCCATTGTACTGTGTGTGCCATGTGTGTTCTCTAGGCGCCCCCAGTGCCTGGGTTCATGATTCTCTGTAGTGTAGGGAGCCACCCATCACCAGAAATGCTGCCAGGTAGGAGGTGCAGATCTTCAGCTTTTCTCAATAATGTGAAGTGGCTTTGCGTTGGCTGTTCTGGTTTATCCTCCCACTTCTGCTGTTCCACATCCTCACCAACAACTGATATTGCCAGAATGAATTTTTTTTTTTTACCACGTTGGTATTTAGAATACAGGGATACTTCTTTGTGCATTTTAATATCTTTCTACGTGTGGTTTTAATTTCCAGAATTCTGACTACTAGTGGGCTTGGGAAGCTCTTTGTGTGTTTATTGCCCTGGGTCTAGGATCTGTAAAATGTGAATATAAATTCTGCTACTCTGGACTTTAGCATTCTCACACGAATCATTCCGAACGCTTCATGTCATACTTGCAAGTTCAGGGGAGACAAAAGACACCCATTCATGAAGCATCAGTTTGGAGCTGGGCACCTCATACACTCTGTCTTATTGAAGCCTTTTAGTAACTATCAGGTGGATGCTGTTATCCATATTTTGCAAATAAGGAAATTGAGACTAAGAGGTTAAGAAATTTATCCCCAAACAAACATATCACTTTTGTAAGTATAACTAAGTGTCAGAATTAGAACTCAAACAATGCCTGTGTGCCTCCAAAGCCTGAACTCTTCCCAGTAATCTCATTCCCTCCCAAGAAATAACCTGTACAGGAGCAAAATGATGCTCAATATCCTTTGGTAAAGTCATCGTATTAAAAATCATATCAAAAGAAATTCAAAGGTAGTCTGGTTAATATAACTAATTAAATAACTGAATCCTTAGGTCTGATGTTCCTTCAACACTTCAAAACCCAATTCACAAATATTTAAACAAATGAAAGGCTCTTTGATATGTGGTAGGATTTCCCTTATGGGACTAATTCATGGAACATTTTGGTCACATGCTTCATTTTCAGTCTGTAACAGGCACTTGTGAAATGATTAACACCATACTGTAGAGTTGCAGAACATTAAATGACAACCAGAAATGAAAGTAACAAAAGATGAGATTAAGACAAGCTATTCTATAAGAGACACATTTTATATAGGTAATCAATTTATTAGGACACTCAACAAATTTAAGCAATACACAATTTTAAAAATTAATTTAAATCCAATTAAAGGATAAATATCAAGCAAGGCTCCTAAGAATTTATGTGTTATTAATGGTGCCTTTTCCCTCAACTATAAAGGTCTAATAAAAAGCTTATAAATCCTGTAGATACAGAAACAATTTTCAAAGAATTAAATTAACCAGAAGCAATGACTCAGGTATGATATAACCCACAAAAGGGATGGACTAATCCAGCTTGCAACATTTCTCACAGGACGCTGAGAATAACTCTCAGGAGAACTCCCTGCATGCACTCTCCTCTCCAGTATCTACAAAATGGCCTTTCAGAGGCATCTATCCAGAACTTCTCCCCACAGGTACACAGGCACACTGGTAGCTTATTCCTTTGTCACCAACTTCAAACACACTTGGACTTTGCATCTATGGATATTAGCCTCACGTGTATTCTACTCCAAAGAAATGAACAGTGAAAACAATTTCATCAACCACTTCCATGCATCCACATTTTGTGATGTTCATTATTTTTTATCAGATTTCACGAGACAAATGTTTGCTGTCATAAGTGCTAGCGTAGTGTGCACTTTCTAGTCATCAATATACAGCCATCCTTTCCTGTGCTACCACTTGGCTACAAAGATTTAAATGTTCTGTGATTATAGGATTTAAATGATTTTTAACCCCTTTAAATTTGGAAACTCTTTAAATCCCATTATCTCTGCAGCCACTGAGAATTTTGAAATTAGCTTGGCCTTTTCTAGCTCCAGGTCTAAGGATTACAGAGTTTTACAGAGTACAAATGTTTTTCTGAAGTTCTATAAAGAGCTGTCCCCAACCAGTGGACCCAGAGGAAATAAAACCAGCCAGTTCTCCAGCTGGTAAAGTTGATCAGAGTTTCTAAACGGAAAGACATGTGTGTTATGCCACAGACCACCAGGAAAACAGGTAATTGCTTCCTCAACTCCATGTGAAGCCAGTGAATTGGAAGATCTGATGTAGGAGGGGTGCTGATTTTAGACATGTGTCAAAAAGTGTCTAAGAATGATAAAAAAAAAAAATGTCAAGGAGCCATGCAAGCTCTCTGGGACAGAGGGAGTGATTCAGTGAGTTGGAAGCCATCTTGCTCCTAAAGAAAAGTTGTTACCATGGATACCAGTGGAATCCTAGATAACCCCCGGGATCTTACCTCTTGTGTCCGCACGTTTATGTATCCATAGTGAGTTCGAAGGGGCCGCCTGTATGTGTAGGGGATTGGCATCCATTTTGTACCTGGTTGTCCAAAGCAGTTTAGTAGTAATGGGAAATTCACTTCATTTACAAGGCGCACAACCAGCAGGAAGAGGAAGGCTGCTATGAAGCTCACTGCAATCACAGACTTTCTCTACAAAACATAAAAAAAACAAAAAAAAAAGAATGAATGACTTTCAACTAAAAGCAATCACAGAGGGAGATTCCTTTACTCCTCTCTCTTTTTCTTTCATAAGGATCAAAGGATTCTGTCATTCAGGATATTTCACTTAGAGACAGAAAATAATGGCTTGGTGACCAGGTTGCCTTTGTGTGCTAGGCCTCCGAGAGCAAGCAGAGCAGTTTTCTTGCACTCTTCCCTTCTGTCTCTGCCCTTCTTTACCTTCCTATCTTCCTTGCACACTCCTATTTGGTTTGCAAAACCCAAATCAGAGATTTCCAACTGCAGGGAGCCTTTCCCAGTTCCTCATTCCCCTTCCCACAAACAACATTTTACCCCTACCTCCCTGCCAGCAAAGGAAGGAAGCCACCAAGTTCCTGCTTTATTTTGAAGGTATTTCTGTTGTACTGTTTTCACTATGTGTTTATAGAATCCTCCCTCCACATGACTGTGAGTTCCTGGAGAACTGGGATGCACTCTCTGTATCCTAGCTCCTTAATGTAGGTCCTGACATACTACAGGCATTCAACAAACACCTGAGAGAAATGAATGAACAAATGGATTTTTCACAGTCTCGTACATAGTCTCATTGTCGCTCACTCTTCTGTTTTTGTATCTAGCATCCTCTATGGATAGGAAACTCTACCTCTGCTAAATAAAGCATGTGCAAAACTAAAAATCAAACTGCTAACAACAAAAGGAGGAAACATTTCAGGCCAAGCAGCATATGAACATTCTGCCCAGTGTTCTGCCATGGAATAAAAGCTGGAGCAAATGCATCTGATTGGGGTGGGAGAAAGCAGGGATGTATCTGAGATTGAATTTGATAAAACGCATGAGTTTTAATTGTTAAGGATGTACGGGCAGGGGCTGGAGCGGTGGCTCAGCGGTTTCGGCGCTTGCCTGGCAAGCACGAGGACCTGGGTTCAAACCCCAGCGCCACGTACACAACTGAGTGTTGGAGCAACTAAGGCCATGTGAAAAACTCAATAAAGTTATTTCTCTCTTTCTCTGTCTCTCTCTTTCCCTCTTTCTTTAAAAAAAAAAGGATGTATGGGCAGAACCTTCTAGATAGAGGGTGCAGAGCAAGGAGACTAGAAAATATGAGATTATTCTTAGCCATACAACAGTTTGTCTTACAGTGAAGAACAGAGTAGAAAAATTAGAGACACAAATGATAACCTTATGGTAGATTGCCTCAGACACCAAGATAAGAAGTCTGCACTGAGTTTGCTTGGCAATGAAAAGCCAAAGGAGTTTTTTCCTTATTGTTGTTTATTTATTTAATTTTGCTAAAGATGACAGTTAAAACTTATAATCAAACATCAGAGTAAAAGTACAGAGTGACTAGTTAGGCGGCTATTCTTCTTGGTCAGGGCAGAGGTAATGAGGGGTGGTAACTTGGGCAGAGGGAGCAGAAACAAAAAGGGGGAAAAAGACATGAGAGAATCAATTCAGACAGAAGCCATAGAACTCAGCTACGCATGGGACATCCATGACAGACACAAAAGTCAGACACGATTGAGACTTTGACCTAAGTGACAGCAGTAATACCAGTCATATCAGGAGAAACCAGAGTGGTCAGAGCAGGAATTTATCAATGACCTTGGCTTTCTAGATGATAATTTTCAGGATCTGGTAGTTCATCCTCATGAAATCATCATAGTCAGGTGGAAGGTCAATGTTAGATCAAGAATAAAGATGAGCTGAGGGCAGACCTCAGGAAAAAGTCTGCCACAAAGTACAGGGTAAAGAGACAGTAAAATGTTTCTTCATGAAGTTGGACCTGACCTCTCATTTCTCCTCAAATTCAAATAATTGAATTAACTTCATTTTTTTTCCTCACAAAATCTCCCAAGGAAGTTAAGAAATCCAAAGATGGCCCCTGTGTCCTCCAAGGGCCCCAGGTCACAGACTCTGTCAGGGCAGCAAAACCTACTGTCAGAGATACCCAAAGTCTTCATTTTTGCTCAGCTCCTATAATTTGTAAAACCCACATTCCTCTATCTAGTCAGTCTGATTTTCTAATCACCTGAAAAGTCCCTTGAGTTCTGCCTCCTCAAAACCCCTTATCTCACCACTAACTACCACAGCCTTACCTCATTTAACCTTCTAATCATGAAAAACAGTTTTAATTTGCTCCTCTGTGGAATCATTATGTCCACAACATTGCAATGTGTCAAGGTAACAGCTTAAATGAGGTGATGGATCTTACAAGTTTAAAGGGACATAGACCAGAACAGATGGCTAAATAAAAGCAAAGAGGCCAGTCACCCATTAAGTAAACAGGTAAGAACCTTTCTTTTTCTTTCTTTTTTTTTTTTTTAATCTCCATCCTGTAGCTTGTTACAAAACAGCAGCTTGCTTTGAAGGGGACCCAGATGGGATTTGTGCTTTTGTCTCTCCCAGAGCCCAGCAAGGCTGATCCTCTGGTACTGTATTGCATTGCATGGTGGTTGGGGGATAAAGGCAAGGCATGGAGGGCTTTTCTGAATTAGCTGATTGTGAGTAGTAACACATACATAATCATACAGGAGAGGAAAATAAATTAACCATTTTGAGAGAAACTTCAAAATAGAATGAAATCACAGTGGTAAAAGCCTGCTCCCTGGAAATCCAGGTCTGCTTCCTGCGTTCTATCAAAGGGAACCAAACAATGAGCACGGAAAGGACGGGGAGCAACTGAGAGCGAGGCAGGCACCAGCCCCTCTGTGCTCCCCTGGAAGGGCATTCTGCAGTGGGCAAAGCTATTCCTTTCATAGCTCAGGCCTCCAGCCCAACTTCCTTTGTGTTGCCTGGACCTTATTATTCACTTTTCTTCATGTTTCTATATTCTTGTGCAACCTGAAAGCATTCTCATAGTGCTGTCATAAAACCACCCCAAAATTCCACTGAAAAAGGTGGAACTGGAAGCACATTCTATGCTCCAGATGGCAAGGACAACTGAACCCAACACAAGTTTGCGTTCTGCTCGTGGTCCCTTCTCTCTGATTATGACCTTGAGCTTCAGCAACCATAGTGAAGTCTACACAGAGCTAAGTGCAGGGTGTGTGCATGCATGTGAGTGTGTTAGGGATGTGGGAGGTGAGGAAGGGAACAAAGTACTAAGACACATGGTCTAATGAATGTATTCACACCTTAGGGCCTCAATTGCTCACTGAGTCCACACTCTGCGTAGACTAGGCTAGGTGCTGAAAAACAGAATATATATACATTAGAAAGACCCTGCAGCCAAAGAGTCACTGAGTGACTTTTAGTGACTTAAAAAAAATAGCATGCATAACAGGAGGTTCAGGGAGGTATACACAGGGTACTGCAGGAGCCTGTGGAAAGTGTTGTCAGAGGGACAATTCTGGAAATGCTTGTCTGAGGTGATGGTATTCAAATGAAGAATACACTTGTGTATGGTGTATGCGTGGTGGGAGGGGCAGGGTTAGCAAAGTGAAGATAGGAAGGGCATTCTAGGCAGATGCAACAGCAGTTCGACAGTTCATAATTTGGTCAGAAACCTCCAAATTATTTGGTAAGGAAGTCCCATAGAATCCATGTGGAAGGAGATGATGCTAAATAGAGTTCAAAACCTAAAAAAAGTAAGCCAAATATATTAAGTGAGATGCATTTATCTTGCCTATTTACTTTACATGTGGATAATAATAAAATGAATGCATACAAGTGCTGTTTCATAATTCTAAAATATTTTTACCTTTCCAATCAAGTGAAAATATATCAGTTCAACACACCACAATGCCCTGTTTCCAGTTGTTTGACTTATTCCATCAATAAATATATGTCATTGGCTTATTCTAGTAATAGTTTTGAATCCATCAATGCTCAGAAAATTGGAAGCCTCCACCTATTTAGACCTGTGCACTATGTCTAACAATTTTTTATGGGTGTGATTGCTATTGCCTTTATTGAGGTCACAGAACATCCGTTAGCATCAACAGCTGCCAACTAGGCGAGAGAAAACTGCAAGTACTTGTTAGCTCATAAAGTATCAGACTTGGTTAAACAAATTTTTCATACATGCAAAAATAGACATAAACTTAATAAGCAGCCATTTCCCTATGGTCAGAAGCATGAATGTTAAATAATATGCTGAGCGGAAAATGCAGAGCGCAGTCAAAGTGCAACGGAAGCATTCAAGACATGGAAGATGCTATCATGATATAATTGCTAATTGTCAGATCCTCAATGGGTAGTAGCCAGTGGGTGAGCACGGGTTGGACCATGTGAATTGCATGATAAGAACTTGAGAAATCTCTTTCTCAAATATTCTAAGCAGCTGCAAACCCTTAAACTATTCATTGCAACGTATCCACACAGCTCTAAGAGAATGTCACTGTGCCCAAATAGATGTGATGGATTGCTTTAGGGAAAGCTTTCTCCTTCTTTGTTCTTCATTTTGGGCCAATCTGAAAGGGTCTTTAATAGCTGAGACATTTAGAATTTAATCCCCTTTGTGCTACAAAAATATGCATCAAAATGTGTCATTCCAGTCGCTCAATCCTCAGAGTTAGAATATAACTTATCAGACTTAATAGCAAAAATGCCTATTTCTGCTACAGAGAATTCATGATTTGGGAGAGAAGACAACTGGAGAGACTTGGACATAGCAAATTTACAAACTGTATTAATTTATGTATTTTTATTTTTTTCTACCACAGAACTAGTCATTGCTAATGGAATACTCTTTAACTATTAATTCAGATAGTTGCTAGATTTTCTAAAATTTGCTTTTCCATAAATGATAGCCAACAGTATAAAGGTGTATTTTTGTAATTAAATAATATTATCTAATGATGTGCAGTAGTTACTTACTGGGGTAAAATGGAGTTAACTTTTGTCCATTTGCTGTCACCTATCCAACAGATTTAAGATAACTGGATTATTTATATCAGTGTTCAATCACCTCACATATTGGTGCATCCCTACCCTTGCTCATTTGTGATCTTATCCAGTTCCAATTCTCCTATTTAAAGAAAAATCATCATCAATAGAGTTCTACTTTGTACCATTGGCCAGATTCCAAATCTGGTTCTCCCTGAATACAGTAAAGCTTCTTGTCATTTGCACAATGATTAACTAGCAAAGCTCAGAGTATATAAACAGAGTCTTCATTTATTTTGTTTTGTTTTATCTATTGAATCAGCAATCTGTTTTGATCTTGCTTATTAAACTATAGTGAACACAAGGGGAAATCTCATTCATTTGTGGTGGAGTAGGAACAAAGGAGAGTGATAAGAAGGCAGAAGTCCTAATGGGTCAAGTTTATGCGGGAGCTTACTGGGGGCAGCCTCAGGCAGCAGACGTTATCAATAAGAAAGTCTGAATGTCAAACAAGATCAGTTGGGGAGAATTGGCAGCATGTGGGAAAGCAGGAGGCTGATGAAGAGGATGTAGTACAGTAAGCAGATTTTTGAGGGTAGGCTTGAAGAGGGCAGAAAGAAGGGCACTAGAATGTAAGGAAGGATGTGATCCTGGAAAGTCTTGTGTGTCATGCCAAAGAGTCTGCACTTATGTGGGAGAATCTGGGGGGCCCGAACATGGGATAGACAGGACCAGGCTTGACTGTGGAAGACCGTTCATTCTACAGGCAGTGTGGACAATGGATGGGGATTGGGGAGAGGCAATAACAAGAGCAGCAATGAATGACTTCATCAGACATCATCAACTGTCATTAAATTACCAGTATGACAATTTAATAATTTCAGAGACTGGCTTTTCTTCTCTCAGTAGGGGCACCTTGTAGGGGAATAAGATGACTTAGAGTATGAATGTATGAATAAGTATCACAGTCTTAACAGAATATAGTATTTAATGAGTGTTATGCAGGATAGAAATACTTATATAATCCCCTTCTCCTAGACAAAGAAAGAAAGGCAGAGAGAAGTTCAGGGACTTGCCCAAGGTCACAAATCAAGGAAATGTAAAGACAGGACTTGAGCTTAGATATTCTGACCCCAGAACATGTTCTAGTGTGTGAAACGACTAAGCTGTTGATTGTTATTCTTACCAATGGGAATGCTCTTAAAGAACTAATTTAGAAATTGTAAAAGCTGGTAGGAGCCCCAAGTAGATTTTGTAATGTGGTTTGTCAATAAACACAATACCTAATTCATATGGAAAATTAAGAGGCTGTTGTGAAGCATGGTAATTACATTTACTTCAAAATCAGTAATTGTGGACAAATTTAATTCATTTTGCCCAAATCTGGCTTTATTCCCAGAATTAAAAAGACAACTACAGGTTACTCTTGGTTAGCACTCTGGGGAAACAGCAGTTATGATTGTCCCTCTCCTGGAGAGCACAAGGCACCTTCTGCCTTACTGCAGGCAGTTCGTAGGCCCCAGCTGATGCAATGGCGTCTGCCTTCCTCAGCTCCACCACCCTTTTGTTTAAATGTAACGGTAAGAAATAAAGTATTTGCTGGTTTTATGAGAAAAAAGTTTAAAAGTAATAGAACATCTATGACCTGGTAATCTACGTAAAGAATTTGGCCCACATGTCAACCTGTTACTTTCAGTCATGCGTACAGTCAATAAAATTACAAATCCAACCAAGGACAATAGCAATCTTGTGGGCGCCACTAGCATCAACTCTTCTGTGTAGCAGCCAAGCCCAGAGAAAACACAAAACTGCCTAGAATTTCCTCAGGGAATTTTTTTTTCCCCAAAGACTTCCTGTGGCTACAAACGCTACTAAGAAGTTCAAGTTAAAAGGAGGATATGGCCAACTCCTATAAGGTGTACTGTTGACCCGACTTCTTTTTCTAGTTAATTTAAAGTTGTAGGCTTAATATCCAGGTCTTTGATCCAATTTGATTTAATTTTTGTGCAGGGCGGAAGATAAGGATCCAGCTTCAGTTGTCTACAAATGGCAATCCAGTTTGTCCAACACCATTTGTTGAACAGGCTATCTTTCTTCCACACTATACTTTTGCCCCCTTTATCAAATATCAAATAGGCCGCTTCTTCCTTAATAGAACTCCTATGGCGCATGCTGTAAAATCAAAATTAAATGAATGGGATGCAATTAAACTAAAAAGCTTCTGCACAGCTAAAGATTTAGTTGAGAACATCAACAGAGAACCCACAGAATGGGAGAAAATTTTTGCCTGCTACACCTCGGACAGAGGGCTAATATCCAGAATATATAGGGAAC
>PVKS010028197.1:0-26709 GCA_004027875.1 Aplodontia rufa | reverse complement strand
AATTTCCAATAAAAGAGTAAGGATAAATATGTTGTTCAATGCATTGAGTAACAGGGCCCTGAAATTTTTGTAACCCTGAAGATTAAAAAAAAAAAACACCTGAAATCTAATATTGCTTCTGTGAATGAATCTTACATCGTTCATGATCATAAGTATGAAAACACACTGGAAGAAACCAACTTTTTTTCTTCTTATCCATGGGCTTTGCATCCACAGATTCAACCAACAGTAGATGGAAAAATGTTTGGAAAAAAAAGCATTGATTCTGTATTGAACACACACAGTCTTTATTTTCTTGTCCTTATTTCTAAATAATAGAGTATATCAACTATTTGTAGAGCACTTACATTACATTAGGTACTATAAGTAATCTAGAAATGACTTACACTGTACAAGAGGATAGAGACAGGTTATATACAAATACCACATTGCTTTAAATAAGTCACTGGAGTGTCTAAGGATTTTGTTATCCATAAAGGTTCCTGAAACCAATATCCCATAGACACAGACAAACAGCTGCATTTAATTAACTTACTAATAGCAGAGAATGTGTTGAATTTGCATAACATATTTACTGACTTGTACTATAAATCAGATGAAAAGTTCAGAATGGGGTTCCCTGTTTCATTTAAGCTACATCCTTACTAATATCAAATTAGAAGGCCACTATAAATTATTCAAATAATTTTCTGCAACATATTGCAAGTTGTGACATATGTAGGTCACAATTACTGTTTTAATTTATATTTAGAAAATATCTCTTTAAAATATTAGTTATCCAACAAATTTCCTTAGAGTCCTATTGTTTGAGAAAAATACTTAAGTTTGTAATTAGACATCATTTCTAGCAGAAATCTTAGCATCATGTTGAAGGTGAAGTACATTTCAAAAATACAGAAATGGTAAATTGTTGCTTGGAAGTTACCATTTTTGAGACAGAACATTTTAAATAATGAGAAATTTACTATTCATTTCTTTTACTTAATCACATATTAATTATTGTGATAGACAAATTCCATGTCACTAATTCCATACCATTTCCCAGATTGCATTTTGGTAAGACAGTGAATAAAAATATAAAAGCTTTGATGATGAAACAGAGAAACACAAACGAACAATATCAGCATTATTTTATTAAGTTGAGAATATTTATTTCAAATTGCTACCATAATTCTGCTTCATTTACCTTGCCTCAATGGTGAATGAGCTATTTCACAAATATGCATTGCATAAGCAATTGAAATTCTCTCAGCAACTAGCTGAAACTTTCACTGTAACTATTTTTTTTAGAAATCTTCAGTAACTTATGACACACTTTTCTGACTCATTTTATAGTAGAATGAATGTATTTTAGCCTTTCCCTGTTGATTCAATCAATCATTTTAAATGATATTCATTTATTCATCAAATATTTCCTGAATGCTCATTCTATTTGAAAATCTACAAGGCACTTAAACTACATTGTTGAATCTCAAATATGAATTGTCTATTGACAGCCATTGGGTTAGTAGGTAACTAAAATGGTTTCGTTTTCTCTCACAAGTGACCCTCTTACATGGAGAGGTTTCACTATTCTTTGGATTCCTTCAAGGGTCTGCATAACAGTCCCTAACAAAAGCACTGACTTGTGCAATCTACAGTGCAATGTACAATCTACAGTGCAATGTCTTTCGCTTGGGAACTGAAACCTGACCTTGATCCCAACACACAACATTCTTTTGCAGTTTCAATGAACACCTTGATTATGGAAACACTATTTTATAACTATCATGGAATTTAAATATAATAAATATATCAGTATGTCTTATTTTTATATTTTTCAAAATGCTCACCAAATTGGAATTCAGGGACTTCATGTTTTGAAGAATCTTCTTTCCAAAAACTTAAAGATCTCATTATTCTTTATATTCTCCCAGATCATCTGAGCAATCTTCCTTGTATACAGCATGGAGAACGAGGTAATTAGGCACTTTTTGTTCTGTTATATCTCCTCAAGAGCCTTGCTGGAATGGTAACAACCACACACTCCACCGTCAGTCAGGACTGTTCCAGTGAGATCTGCAAGATGCTGGTAGTAACTCACAAATGCCGCTCTCAGAGGAACTTTCTCTAACTTCTTCAGTGGTTTCTCTAACAAAAACTCTCTTTCTGCTTAAAACACATGGTAAGTATTCATTCCCTGTTGATGTTCATAAAATATCAACTTTCTTCAGCAATCTGATTAGAATCAGTACAGAACAGGTACAGTAGGAGTTTTATAGCAACTAGTTTCCAGTAAGCCTAGTGGGTTTGTTTTTATTATTTATGGACATATGGAATTCTTTATCATAGTTTCATTATTCTACTGCATCTGGAAAACGTTACTAGTATTGTGATTTTAAACACTAGATACTGAGATTAAATGAAAACTTTGGGGGAATATACTCTCCTGGTAAAGAAAGAGCTTTCTGGTGCTTTGCAGACACAAAAGATAAGGAAGTGAAATTTTGAAAAGTAGAGAAGGAAATTTAAGAATGTTTTAATTCACTGATTCATTTATAGTTATGAAGAACTCCTCTTCAGTTTTGTCTGTAAAATTTGAAATTCTATCCTAGTTAAAGCGAAGAGGGAAATTAATGAACACAGAGAAGCAAGAACTAAAAGGAGATAAGAACTTTAGGAAGTGAGAAAAAAATGTAGAAATAATGTATCAATTAAAGTTTATGTTTGAAGTGCATATGGGTTGGAGCCATGCTTAAAAGTCTGCCTAAACCCTGTTATTTTTATTGTAAAATAGAAAGAAAGAACTGCTCTATTCCCAAATGAAATTTGACCAAAATTGACATCACATCAAAGACCTGCGGGCTTTTGTATATAGAAGCAGACATTAAAATCCCAATTCCACACAAAGATTGTATTCACTAAAAAAAAATAAAATTCAAGCATAATAGACTCATGAAATTGTGGTAAATATCTGTGAAAATTCATCTGAGGTTCAGAGAAAAAGAAAGGCTTTCAAATTGGTCATAGCTTCTGAATTATCTTGCTGGAATGTGAAGGAGACTGGAATTTACTGTGAAGTGTATGACTGGCAGAGCTCAGGCCTCTTCAGAGCTATCCATCTGGAACTTTTAGGTTAAATTAGCAGAGTCAGGACTACTTATAGGTTTGCTGTTTTTTTTTTATTTTTTAATCCCAGTTTAAGTTTCTAAAGGCAAACTTAAAAACAGTTGAAAGTAATATGTTAGGGGAGCATCATGACATCATACAATAATCAGTAAAACACATAGGGAAACATGACATGTGGTAGAAAATATAAATACGGAGAGAAGTAGGTAAATTTACATCTGTTCCAAAGTTTGATTTCATATCAAATAATCCCCAGTTTAATTCACTTTAGCTTTTTGCTAACTGGAGTTTAATATACAGGTCTTCAGTTAATAAATTTGTATTTCAATATTCTTGGCAGAGACCTTACTCTTGCCAATTTTTTTTCATAATACGTTCAATTAAATAGCATAAATGAGGAAATGCACTGCATAATTCATTCTTAGGGAATAATATCTAGTATGAGATTCTGAGCTCTTACTCTGTGGTTTGCACTGAATCTTTGCTTTTAATTCTTTCAAATACTATTTGACTGGGACAGAGCTGTAGTTTGAATTCAGGAAAATAACATTGAAAACATATGTCTGGAAATAAAAGCAGTTTAATTAAACTCATGGATTAAGGATGAGGACAAGGTTATTAAACAAATGTGAATGTGTTCCTGAATGCCTTTTTGAATTTGGCTCAATCAGTGAGCTTATTTCTAAGATGTTTGAGTGTAATTTGTGGTAGTGACTTGGAAGAAGGTATGCTAATGCAGAGACATAAATGAGAAATAATCCACAAGACTCAAGTCAATAGCTGATACTTCCGTTTATAATAATAATAAAAAGTAGGTGTGCCTATGGAAATTAAGTTTAAAAGAATGCAGCTTTACTTGTGCAGGTTAGAAAAAAACACTTTGTTTTGCCCAAAGTTATATATTAGTATGCAAAGTAGTTGAGCTGTAGTTTCATCTCAACTTCTTGGGATTTATGCACAGATGAGGTGGAGACATTTGGAGAATTGCCAGAAATTAAATCTGGGAGAAAGCCTGCACATTTAAAGCAGATATTCAAGTGTGAACTACTATTGATTTTCATGCAGAGGAACAGAATCAATGGAAGATAAAGGAAGATCTAGATTATTTACAGAGAAAGAGAATACAATATATTATCCTACACAATTTTTTTTGTTAATGCTACTAAATAATTTGAAATCCACTTCTATGGATAAGCATTTACAAGAAGGTTTTGTAATCATAAAATCATAAGAACTTAAATTATCAAATAGTATTTTAAATCAATTTTAATATTTATGAAAACTCTGCATACAAACATTAAGCATTTTGTATATGTGCCACATTCACATTATCTAACATTTTCTTAAGGCAATAAAACTTCTATCAATTGTATTTCAGCCAAAACCATCAGGATCCATTCTGGGGATAACCAGCTAGCTTTTAGAAACTGTGTAGATTATTTCCTGGCGGTTTCCTAGAGGTACAAATAGTTGTACGTGAATCAAATACTTGAAACTCTTTGTAATTCATATATTGATATTATATCCTCTGACACTATCTTGGAACGTTTGAAAAATAGAACTCAAATCTATTGGTATATACACTAAGATAAATGTGTTCACTCTGGGACAACTAGAGTCTTAAATCTGGATATCGATCAGGTCCTTGGTCTACAGGTAACTTTGATCATCATTGACTTCAATGAAATGCAGATTGCAGAGAATTAATTCTACTTGAAGCAAAATTTACTGGACCTGATCAAATGGGAACACTACACATGCTTGAGTCATTGTTTTATTTTAACAATCAATATCCTTTTATCTGTACATTTTGAGCTTTCCAAATAAAATTAGATTTTCTAGAAAATCTTCTGTTTATATACCAAATAAAAATATAGTGGATTTCCTTACACCTATTCAAATGCATTAGATTGGCATATCATGATTTCATTAGTCATGGGCAATAAAAACCCTTCAGTGATTTAAACATGCATGCAAATATTCATTGATCTCAACTTAAAAATTATTGATCACTGAAACTAGATGTGTGTTTGTATGTGTCACTAACTTTTAAACAGTAAGAAAATGCTGGCAACTCCCATCTGCCTGCTAAATTGTACATGTGCCCTGATATACCTTAGGCTGTAGCATAGTCCCTCAGTGAGAACTCCTGTGTAGTAAATGTGTGGAGTGGGAGATAAAAGTTCAGTTTTCATCATCAAATAAAGTGAGACGAAAGAGAGAGGAGGAGAAATGTGTGTGTGTGTGTGTGTGTGTGTGTGTGTTCACATATTGCATATCAATCACAGAAATCTTCCATGCTAAACATCTCTTCTTTTGAGGGGTTTATAGTTCAGTAAAAATGGCAGATAAATAAGTAGTCAGTTCTATGTGAACAAATCAAAGCTCTGATGAGGCAAAATAGAAAATATTTGAAAGTTTATAAACAGGAAATTTTGACTGAAGCAGCAATAGCTATGCTGAACACTCAAGGGTAAGTAGCTGGGTAAAGTTTATAGAAAGGAAAGGTAGAGAGGCATTAGCATTTCAAAAATCTTTACAAAAGTATTTTTAATAAAGATGACTGAAAGCAGTTTTGTTAAATAAAGATAAAACACTAAAATGAAGTTTTGCCATGCCAGTAAGCTATTAATTATCTATAACTTAATTTTCCTTTTTTTTTTTTTTTTAAAGAGAGAGGGGGCAGTGAGAGAGAAAGAGAGAAACATTTTTATTTAGTTTTTCACATGGCCTTAGCTCCTCCAACACTTAGTTATGTACATTGTGCTGGGGTTTGAACCCGGGTCCTCGTGCTTCAGGCAAGCACTGAAACTGCTGAGCCACTGCACCAGCCCCTTAATTTTCCTTTTTCATTCACTATTGATCTTTTATTTTTCTGTTCAGTGTCTACCAACAGCATGCTAGAGTATTTAATTCCTTTGCTTTCTTTAGCAAAATGATTTCAAGGTTTGCATTACGAATTTTAGTTTTAGTTCATCAACACAAGAGCAGGAATTGAATATTTTTGAAAGTTGTATTTTTCATCTGTTTTTTTTTTCATACAGTTGGGACAAACTTTATTATAGTTATTGTTTTGCAACTGTTATGATTCAGATATATTATTCATTTAGATTTAAGTTAGATTCTTCAACTTGGTGCAGTGTTTTATATTGTATCCCTTGTGTAAGCACTTTTAAATGTGTGATTTGTTTTCATTTTACACACTTTTATCTCTGCACATAACTAAAGGGACTTCATAATTGTACATTTAAACCAGTACACTTTGGTGGGGGAAAGAGCAGTATTAATAATTAGGCTGTGGTGACTGTCGTAAGCCAACCTGCACCATGGAACGATCCAATTCTTATCAAAAATCTACTTGAAATATATACTCTCACTTTGTGTAGTGGTGAGTTGATCTCTAAAAGATTAGCAAGTTATAACATTAGATGATTGAATGGCTGATTTCAAATTTCTATTGTTCAAAGTATATTTTCCCCCTTAATTCTAAAGGGTACCCTGAAGCCAGCAAGGTAGATTTGTGCACATACTTAGTCACTGTGGTCTGTTAATAGGAACACGGCACAGCTAAAGCCATTGCTGTTGGCCTTCACACAATATATTTTGTACACAGACTGGTATTTGAATCTCAGTCCACCACTGCTTTTTAGTATGCCCTTGAGAAAGGGCTTACATTCTTTGGCACTAGGCTTCATTTGTAAAACAAGGATATCAAAACCTGCCATGACAATATTCTGTGAAGATTAAATAAAATATTGTGAAATATAAAGCAATCCCTGTGGTACTTCACGCAATGTGAATGCTCACTAAATATTACTTTCTTTCTTTCCAATCACAAATATTAAATTCACAGTAGATTTCAAGTCCAACACACTGATGAATTGTATGTGATCATTTTGCTTTATGTTTTCATATTATTTTCATCTAGGAATTTTATAGATTTTTATCAAATAATATTATGTATATCTATAAGTTTGAAAATGCCTGAAATTATTTTCACTTATGGTGGCTTTAATTTCTGTTGAAATCAAAGGTCAAATATTTTCTTACTTTCCTTTCTCACCTTATTTGGACAATTTCTGCAAATGTATTCTTATGTTTTGCTTCTACCCACAGAGCCCTCTTATTAGTAGATATTTTTTTTGAGCATGGATAGACTACTTTGCAGGAACAAAAAAGAAACAATCTTATTTCAGTTAAAGAAAATATGAGATTAAAAGCTAGTCATTTTGTTTTAAAAAGAAAATAGATTTCCTTTGAGGAATATTTGGCTTATAGAGATAGTCAAGCACACCACTAATTGGAATTGTATTTACCTTCCTGCTGAAAGTAAAATAGACAAAAAGTTGCGGGTATCATTCCCCGACACTCAATACAAAGGAATGTGGGTTAGTTATTTTCAAATATTTATAATACATCTGCTATGTCTGTCCATATGAGATGTGAACTTTATTTTCATAAGTCAAAATTTTGTATAGCATGTCTTGAAGAATGTACAAAGTCATTTGGTGACTACAGGAGAGAGAAATTGTTCATAAGTTACAGTTGTTAAGATTCAAGTGATATTAAAAGGACATAATTTTCCTGATTATTATCATTATTAAAGTAGCTTAAGTGAATCCTCTACTTTTCAGACAGTGTTTTTATTTTTGACATCTGACATTTAAGTATATATATATATATATACATACATATATATATATATATTGTGTGTGTGTGTATATGTGAGTGTGTGTGTGTGTGTGTGTGTGTGTATTCTTTTTGATAGGGCTTCCCTTTCCTTCAGAACACCCATTTTGCAGGTACAATGCGAATTTCCTAGAAAGATGAAATCAGTTCTAAAGTTGATTCTTTTTTTTAATTGGAGAACATTGAGGTGATTTATGAAGTTTGATGGAAAGTGATGAGAAGATGGTGAAAGAATTATGAAAAAGCTTTGATGTAAGGAGGAAAATTAATCTCATGGGGAGGAAGTTGCATTTTCCTATAAGATTGCAGTGTAGATAGGATTGTGCAGATCATGCAAGCCTATACACCTTCACTCACATTAGTGAAAAAGGAATGAGCAGAGGCTCCGTGGAGAATGGCCATTCTCTATGTGCACAGAGGGAAGACAGGCACAACGTACCAGGTCACTCAATTTAGGCCAATATTCTCATATATGGGTCTGGTAGTAAACCCCCTGAAATGTCCACCACTGGTAGATAAGGAAAGCTGCACACAGAATCAGTTTCTCGAATGTACAACCTGTACAGCAGTGCAGGGCCCTGCCCTTAGAGAGAAGCCACACTTGAATTTAAGCTGTGATGTTGCCATCTTGAATTTTCTTTCCTTTTTTTTTTTTAAAGAGAGGAACAGTGAGAAAGAGAGAATCAATTTTATTTAGTTTTTCAAGTGACTTTTGTTGCTCCAACACTTTGTATGTGGTGCTGGGATTTGAACCCACGTCCTCACTCATTTCAGGCAAGTGTGGTAACCACTGAGCCACTGCTCTAGTCCCTCCTTGAATTCTTAATAATTAATTTTGATCTCGTGTTCTCTAAGTAAAGTTTGTTAAGGCATGGGACAGATTTCTTGCCACTTCAGTGGCATATAGTGTTAACTGCATGTGTCACACGAGCCCAAATTTCCTATGGACACTTAGATTGTGAATGCTCAAGCAAGGCTCAAAGTGAGTGTAAAATAAGCATACTTTGTCTATGATTGAGTTCCTGGGCCAATGATAATTCCAGACACCACATGTTCATTTGGCTGAGAAATTTATTTGAAGTCAGATAGAAGACAATGGAGTTCTCTTAAACAACCAAGGAAGGACTGAAGCTGTGTCTCGGTGGTTAAGGCACTGTCCGGGCACGCGCAAGTATGTGGGTTCAAACCCCAGCACCCACATACACAACTAAGTGTCAGAGCAATGAAAGCCATGTGAAAAACTCAATAAAAATTGGATCTCTTTCTCTCTCTCAATATCCTCTGTTTAAAAAAAATCAAGCAATCTTACAATTTACTTTTTTAACTGTATAACTTCCTTGTATTAGTTAACCTTGTAAGCTGCAGATAAAGAAGGAGAGATGGGAATACCTATAGTTTCTGTTTGTTTGTTTGTTCATTTTTTTACTTTCATTTGTTGCTATTCTTCAGTAGCAGGATGCAAACAGTGTGGTTAGAATGTCCATGTGTCAGGTAGTGTTATATGAGCCATTTAGTTAGTTTTGCACTGTGTTTTTCACTCTTCTCCTAAAAAAATACATTACTTGTACTGGCACTTTCAGTTATTCTACATTTGAGTTAAATGCTCTTTTATTTTCATTTGAACTATTAATTTATTGTGTAAACATAAATGAGAAAATTAATAACGAAAATTTAAAATTCAATCTTCTAATTTTTTCAATTCTGAACAGTAAATTATAAAATGGAAAAAGAATCCACCATGACAAGTAAAAAGAGAAATGGTGGGAAATGAAAGCATATGTTTATAACAGTATTTTAATAATACAGTATCTTACTTTTTGAACAATGTGCTCCATACTTTCATTTTTTTAGGTCCAGAAAATAATATAGCTTGGCTTTCTTGGTCAATAAGCATATAAAGAACAACACTGAAATCAGTACACTAAGGGGCTAGAGTGGTTGCTCAATGGTTGGAGCACTTGCTTGGAATGTGACAAGCACCTGGGTTCGAACTTCAGCACCACATACACAAAGTGTCAGGGAAAGAAGAACCAAAGGATTGAATGAATTGATTCTCTCTTTCTCTCTCCCTCTCACTTTCTCCCTCTCTTTTGAAAACAAAACAAAACAAAAATAAAAACAAAACAACAACATGAAAAACAGTGGACTAAACATTAAGGGCTCTTTCTTCCAGATTCAGGTTCCAAGAGAAAACTTGGTAACCAACACAAGACGCTGGAGTGAGAGGGCTTGGCACTGCTCACTGAAATTTAGCTTCCTTCTAACTAGGTGTGACTACGTGGGAAGACAGACTACACTTAGTGTTGTGGGGAAATATTTGTTCAAGGCACCTGTGGTTTTGTGTACTTTGCCCAGTGCAAGGTTAACCTCCTTGAATACAAATTATTCAATCACTTTGGAGTTCCAGGCATATTTCCTTGGTGCTCTTTTCTGTGTGTGCTGAGCACTAGCTCCCAGTGTGCTCTTTATTCCCAACAGTCAGCTGAAGAGTGCTGTGTCTGTGCTTGTGAAGAAGTGGAGTACCCAGGACTGTACCTCCCTCCACTATGGAGAGAATGGCAGATGGGGGACTACAGACACTGGACCTCCCTCACAACTCTTGAGACAATTGCATGCATTATTTAAATTGTCTTTGGACATACCCTGTGGAATTGAGCTAAAGTTGTTCTCTTTGGGAGGTTGCCTGTCTGCCCACTCTTGGTTGGCTCTTTTCTTTTTCCTGGCCCACCTTCTAATTACTTCTAATTACTCCACTGGTTGCTTCTACAAAGTTTCTCAATGAACTCCTTTTGCACAGAACTATGTTTCAGAGTCTGCTGAAGAGAAAATTCAACAGAAAATATTAATAGAAGTTAAAATACTTGATGAAAATCATTGTTAAATGAAAAATATTAATTGATTCACTTGAGAGCAACGTAGGTCTATATAGAATTCCATATATGCTGTTGCTGAATGTTTCCTCATAAATACCTACCCATAGCAGGAATCTAAGCATTCATTTTTCTCATTTTATACTAGGGTTCACATTGGCTAAGTTAAAGTACATCCCATTTCCACTTATCTTAGATCTCAAAATATGGCCTTACTTTTAAATGCATTGAATGGGTTCTTTGTATAAAACTGAACAAAATAGATGGCTATTGATTCATATAGTCTGTTTAGTCATGTTTATCTATTTACTCGTCTGTATCCTTAAGTAAAAAATTCATCATATTCTTATTGCATGTTTAAAAAGTTTTCTCTTTTACAACTTCCATTCTAGCATAACTTTACACTACCTTTGAAGAGAAGAAATAGGTCTTCAGATTAGCAAGTTTGTAAACATCATATGTTTGGGAGCTGAAGGGTGGTTCAGCAATTGTGGCGCTTGCCGGGCATGTTCAAGGACACAGGTTCAAACCTCAGCATCACATACACAATAAAGTGTCAGAGCAACGAAAGCCATGTGAAAACCTGAATAAAAATCTATTCTTTCTCTCACTGTCCCTTTCTCTATTTAGAAAAAGGAAAAATGTTTGGTTCTAAATAAGAAAATAAAATAAACAGAATCAATTGAAAGCATTTTTCCATGTCTTTTATTGGTGCATTGAAGTTGTACATAATGATGGGAATTGTTATTACATATTCATACATGACATAATATAACAATAAAATTGGGCTAATATCCCACGCAAGCACTCCCCCTTCCTCCTCCCATCTCAGGGTCCTTTTCTTTTGCTGAGAGGTGCGGAATGTGCTTTTTCCTCCCTCCACCCCATCTCCTCCCTTTCCTTTCTCCTGTGCTTCCTCCCTTCCCCCTCTCCTACCTCTACTCCACTAGACTCTCCTTAGTTCATCTGTTATTTTATATTTGAGTGATTCTTTGTGTAATCTTATTCTTCTCTTCCCCTTTCTTTTTTTCACTCTAGCTTCCACAAATGAGAGAAAACATACAACTTTTGAGTTTCTGAGTTTGATTAATTTCACTTAGCATGATATTCTCTATTTCCATCCATCTGCTAGCAAATGCCATGATTTAATTCTTACTAATAGCTGAGTGGAACTCCATATATGTATATACCACAATTGCTTAATCTAGTGATGCCCATTGAGATTTTTTTCCATAATCCAGCTAGTGTGAATTGTGCTGCTATGATGAGGCTGTGTCCCTGTACTATGCCTATTTCAGGTCCTTTGGAAAGATTCCCAAGAGTGGGTAGCTGGGTCACATGGTGATCCCACCCCTAATTTTGGGGGGAATCTCCATATTGCTTAAATTAAAATTATTTTTAAACCCATTATGAAATGATTAGAATCTAGGGAAGTACTCTGGGGAAGCAAATCAACCATTTGGAGCAGTTCTAATTTGAGAAATGGCACTTTGCAACTGAATATTTAGTCACATAATCAAGATTATCTTACAAACACCTAAGTGATCTATACTTACTTTCAAGTACGTTATTGTCATCAGAAATCATTTTAGAAGTTGTAAAGCGAGTTGCTTTGCCATCTTAACCAGACAGCTACATTCTTTTTTTTTTTTTTTTTAAGAAAGAAGGACACAGAGACAGAGAGAGAGAGAGAGAATCAAATATTATTGAGTTTTTCACATGGCTTTTGTTGCTCTGACACTTAGTTGTGTACGTGGTGCTGGGGTTTGAACCCGTGTACTCACGCATGCCAGGAAAGTGCCGTAACTGCCGAGCCACGCTCCAGCACGAGACAGCTACATTCTTACCATTTTTCTCATTCTGAGTAATTCTCACTTTTGAGTGTTTCTTATGAGTATTTGTATGCATTTGTGAGAGATGGGAAAGTGAAGAATTGATAGAGCGCACACAAGGCAAAGTTTCGAAAAAAATCACCAAGAATCTATACTTTTACAGCCAAGTTTCTCCATATTTTCTCAACTCATATAAAACAGAAACTGCAAAGATTTTGTCACACAAACATTTCTCATGAACATTTCAGTATAAAATATTTTCAAATTTTAAAATAATCATTGTGCCTGTGTGTCTTCTCACATAATTTCATTTTAGCAGCACATGATCATAAAGCTTGCTTATTTTTTCTAGGTTAATTAATCTCTTCTAGTTTAAGCCTGAATCACTAAATCAGTTTACATAATAAAAGCTTTCTGTCTTAGCTCTTGGAGTCATGCTAGTGATGTTTGAGCATGATCATAACTAATATTTTTACTCATTCAGGTTTTCAACACTCTTTTATTCAATATTCAAAAGGTTCCAGGGACTGATTTTTTTATTAAAAGTATATAGAGATATAATTGAGGGGGGAACATTATCAAACCAACAGTAATCAATGTATATATACTTAGTTATCCAGGGTTAATGCCAAAACATGGATGACCACCTCGGGTTTCACCTGTTGAAGTTTCCCCCAGAAGAACTCATGCGTTAAATGGGTAGCTCGTGGAGGAATGACATCGGCTTCTGGGATGGTTCTCCCCTATTCCCACTCTCCAGTCTCTCCAGGGACTGTTTTAGTGAATAACAAATAATTCTCCTGAAAAATGAGAAGTAAGAAGAAGTGTCGCAAATAGTATGATAGGTGAAAGGCGATGCAATTCTCCCAATCCCTAAAGTTTTCTACTAATTCGTAGTGGAAACTAATTAAATTTTATCCCCTTGGATGAAATCCTTCCCAATTTTTAAAAGTAGTTATTAAATTTTATTCCCTTGGCTCTAGTCTAGCCAATCTTTAAGAGTAGTTACTATATTATAAATCTTTTAAAGATGAAACGTGAAGCATTCTTCAGTTAATGTAATTGCCATGAATTCATGATTGAAGAATGATATTAAAAGGGAGGCAATGGATACCACAGGTAAACTTTGGATAATTTGCCGTTTGGCCTTATGGCATTCTTTCCTGCAGGTGAGGAAGTGTGTGTATGCCCAATGGGTATGGGAGATAACTATCTATTTACCTTTAAACTAAAATAAATATTTAACAAATAGAATTTTATGGATGCTAGACCATATGTGATCATTTACTAATATGAAATTTATAAGTTAAGGGAATTAAAAATAAGCCTGATACTAAATAATATATTTCCATATAGACTTTATTGTTTTTCCCCATCAATGCAGCATAACTTACAGTTCTCTAAAGACTAGTATGGCTAATAAACAAGTAAAAATATATGAAAAGATGACCTTTATGAGCTTTCAACACCTTTAATTCAGTGGCAGTACAATTTATTTAACCTTTTAGAAAGTACTCATTTTTGACACTGACATTACTTTTCAAAGTTATGCAAGCATATTAGAAAATGTAATTTATACTTATTCATAAGCTTACATATATGGTACAGGATTTTATGTAGTATAGTTTAAAATTTGTAATAAATTACATTTTACATTCAAAGTATTCATTTTAATTATATATGCATTTATATTGTATCCCTTATTATTTTATTAATTATATTTGCATATTTATGCATGCTGATATATGTAGGATATTTTCATATATACATATCTGTGTATAAGTGTGTGAGTGTGTATATTTATTTTTCTTACACTCTTTGAATTTCTCAATATCAAGAACATATTAAATTAATTTAAATTAGGAATTCCAAATTTTCTGAGCATGAGAAAAATTTAAGAGAGTTTTTCTTAAAGAGAGGGACAACGTGAGAGAGAAAGAGGGAGAATCAATTTTATGTAATTTTTATTAGGTTTTTGTTTCTCTAACACTCATTTGTGTATGTGGTGCTGGGGTTTGAACCCTGGTCCTTGTAAATGCCAGGCAAGCACTCAAACCACGGAGCCAAAGCTCCAGCCCCTCAACTGTGTTATATAAAGAATGATCAGTACAGCAATTTGAAATGGCTTAGATAAGATTAACAAAAGGTTAAAAAATCTTTAGTCAAAGTATATTTATATATATGTATACATATATATGTATACTCACTGTGTAGTTCAAATAAGTCTCATATTCAGACAGATAAAATTTACTGATATGAGTATCAATTTGATTTTTTAATATCTTTTCAAATTCTGATAATATTTGAAAAATCATTTGAGATATTTAGTAAATTTGTGTGGATGTGTTGTATGAGGCTTAGAACAGTTTTTTGAATGTGGTTTTGTTTCTACAACACAATTTTCCCAGTACTTAATGTGATTTTTTAAAATTTCAAAGCTATGATAAACATGTCATGAAATTTCCTCTCCGTAACTCTCTTATAATTACAATATACATCTTAAATTATTCTGACCTATCGTAAATATACTCATTAAAGTTATTATATTTTACTTGATGTTTTGTTTCACAAGAGTAATGATAACTAAAATCTTTAATGCTTAGGATGACTTTTAATGGTACTTTTCCCCAAGATTATACTGTAAGGTTATTGTGTTTGGGCACCTTATTTACTTGGAAAACTTAACTATGTTTTTTAATGAAGTAAATTACTTCTTTCATGGAGAGGAGAAGGAAAAAGATGGACCTAAATCCTAGAGTTCAGCAACCCAAAATACCCTTAGTTGCATTACCTACAAGATAATTCAAACAGTTATTCGAAACAATCTGTAGGACACAGAATCTATATATAAAAATCATTAGCTTTCCTATATACCATTAATGCATCTGCTAAGGAAATATCTTTACAACGGAAGATATGGAGCACTGCAGAAAGAAATCAAAGGAGACACTAAAAGAAGAAATGACTTTCCATGTTCATGGATAGGCACAATTAATGTTGTTAAAATGACCATATTACCAAAAGCAGTAAGCAAATTCAATGCAATCTCAATCAAATTACCAATGGCATTCTTCACAGAGCTAGAAAAGAAGTCCTAAAATTCATTTTGAAGAATAAAAGACCCAGAATAGCAAAAGGAATTCCAAACAAAACAGAACAAAGCAAAAGCAAAACTGGAGGCATTCCAATACCTGATCTCAAATTCTACGACAGACCTACGGCACCCAGAAAAAAATAAAATACAGAGACAGATAGAGTCACCTGATCCTTGACAAAGGCAACAAAAACACATGTTGGAGAGAAGAAATCCTTTTAAACAGAAGAATGAGACTAGAGCTCTATTTCTTACCCTGCACAAAAGTTAATTCAAAACGAATCAGACCCAGGAATTAGTCCAGAAACGTTACAACTCCTAGAAGAAAATGTAGGATCAACACTCCAACACATAGTGCAGATAACAGCTTCCTCAATAGGACTCTTAAAGTTCAGGAAATAATAACAAGAACTAATAAAAGGGAAGCATCAAATTAGAAAAATTCTGCACAACAAAGGAAATAATTAAGAATGTGAAAAGAGAACAAATAGATTAGGAGAACATTTTTGCTAACTACTCTTCCAACTGAGGATTAATGTCTGGAATAAAGAAAGAAAATAAAATTAGACCACCAAAAAGAAAGCAAAACAAATAACCCAATATATAAATGGGGAAATTGGAAATGAATAGGCAATTCTTTTAAAAAAGTAACACAAATGGGAAAATATATGAAAAAAATGTTCAATGCCTTTAGAAACTTGGGAAACGCAAAGCAAAACCACATTGAGATTTCATCTCACTCCAGTAAGAATGTCAGCAATCAGGGGCCAATATCTAGACTATACAAAGAACTCAGGAACATAACACCAAAAACACAAACAATCCAATCAGCAACTGGCCTACGGAACTAGCAGAAACTTCTCAACAGAAGTTAAAAAGCAAGTAAATATATGAGAAAGTGTTCTTCATCTTTAGCAATCAGAGAAATTCACATTAAAAATGCACCGAGAGATTCCACCTCACTCCAGTCAAACTGGAAAAGATGAAGAAGAATACAAACAATAACAACCTGGAGGGGTTGTGGGAGAAAGTAACACTAACACACTGTTGGTGGGACTACAAACTGGTACAGCCACTCTGGTAAACAGTGTGGAGACTTCTCAAAAAAATTAGGGATGAATAACTGCATGACACAGCTATCCCAGTCTTGTGTGTTTTCCCAGAAGAGCTAGAATCAGTATATTACAGAAACACAGCTACATCAATGCTTATAGCAGTTCAACTTAGCATAGCTAAATTATGCAATCAGCCCTTCACTGGATAAATAGATCCAAAAACTGTGGTACACACACACACACACACACACAATGGAGTTTCACTCACCTATTAGATACAGTGATATCATAGCTTTTGCAGGTAAGTGGATGGAAATGGAAAAATTCATGCTGAGTGAAACAAACCAAACACAGAGATTAAGGGTGGAATGTTTTGTTTCATATGCGGAAGCTAGAGTAAAACCTAGGATAGGATGAAAACTAGTCAAGATTAATTAATAGGCTCAGCAAAGTTTAAGTAGCACACAATCTGGGCAAGAGGGAAAGAGATAGGAAGGGAAAAGGGGGATATCAATACTGTAGGGTAAACTTGACTCCTATGAGAAGCCAAATTATATGCAGGCAGGCATAGAAATCTGGAAATTTCAAAACTTAATATATATAATTATGGTCATTTATATCTGTAACATGGGGAAATTATAGAGGACATAACAGTGGGTGAAGAAGGGAAGATCCTGGCCAGGGTTGGGTTTAAATTTCTTTGTCATTGTGTATGCATGTATGAATGTGTAGCAAGGAATCCCTTCCATATGTAAGAATACATGGTGTTAATAAAAAAAAAGGTTACAAACTATAATAAGTGCTGGTGAGGACATAGGGGAAATGGATTGCCTCTACATGTTGATGGAATTTTAAATTAGTATAAACACTATGGAAATCAGCAAGGAGGTTCTTCAAAAGACTAGAAGTGACTCCATAACTGAAATATATTGCTCCTCAGTGTTTATCCTAAGAATTTAAAGTCCCAATACTACAGTGATATATGCACAACTTGTGTTTATACCAGCATACTTCACATTAGCCAAATATACGGAACCAGCCTCACTGTTCATTCATGGATGAATGCATGAACAAATTGTGGCATATGATCCACACAGTGGCACATGCCTACCGCCAGCTTGGGAGGTTAATACAGGAGTATGAAAACTTCAAACCCAGTCTCAGCAATTTAATGAAGCCAGCCCTCAGCAACTTAGTGAGACCTTGTCTCGAACTAGAAAGGGCTAGGGATGTGACTGAGCAGCTGAGCACCCCTAGGTTGAATACCTGATTTTAAAAAGAAAAAAAAAGAAAGAACGGAATTATGGTATATGTACACAATGAAATTTTATGCAGTCGTGAAGAAGAATATAAACATGTCATTGGCAGAAAAGTGGATGGAACTTTCCAACATGAGATTAAGTGAAATAAGACAAACTCAGAATATGAAGGGTCTTGTATTTTCTCTCATACATGGAAGCTAGAGACGACAAAGGAAAGTAGTGAGGGAATCTCATGAAAATTGACGGTAGACCAACACAGTGGAGGAAGGGAACCAAAGAAGGAGAAAAGTGAAAGGGGAACTACTGGAGAACGATAATGATCAAATTGTATTGCTATACCATGTGCACATATGGGTATATATCAATAAACCCCACTATTAAGGGCAACCTTAATATGCCAATAAAAATATTGGAAAATAAATATAGTAAAAAGTAAAACACTTGTATAATTTTTTCTTTAGTATTCTGATGGAAACATTTGTTTAGAAAACACAAGGATCACTAGACACAGTGGCACACACCTGTAATCCCAGCAATTCAGGAGGCTGAGGAGGACCTCAGGAGTACCACAAGATCAAAGCCAGTCTCAGCAACTTACCAAGAATCTAAGCAACTTAGCAAGATCCTGTCTCAAAATAAAAAAATAAAAAGGTCTGGGTATGTAGCTCAGTGGTTAAAAACCCCTGGGTTCAATCCATGGTATCAAAAAAAAAGAAAAGAAAAGAAAAGTATTAATAGTTTTCAAAGCACAAGGATCATTAAATGTTAAGATTATTCCAAAAAGTGTAAAAGAAATCCTATTGCTAATATAATTATCACTATTTAAGTATTATGACTATGGTGCAATATGTCTTTTGTTGTATTTGCTTCATTTATAAGATATATAAATTTATAAGATATATGGAAAGCATAATTTTAGAAAAACCACCTTTGACATTAGTGGTAAACTCCACAGGGAAGAATCAAAAGTACTTTTAAGATGAAGATCACATGCCTTACTCCCTTATCCTCTTTTCCTCCATGCTTGACAAGTGGAATAACCTAACTTAAGCTTTTCCCCACGATCACTCACCTGGTCATTTAGCTAAACTCAATTAGAATCAGTTATTAGCTGCCTACACTTCAGATAATTAAAAGAAAGTCCATTTGTGTTTGCATGTGCTACAGCCAAACATATTATTGTAAATTAGATTTTGATTAACCCCTGCTAAATACCATGTCGATAATTTCAATAATTATCTTACAGAGTAACCATCATTATTTCTGAAAAAAAATTGACTGTTAACACTAAAAGTTATTTTGTCATCATCATTAGGCAATTTCCAAGGACATCATGGAATAGTGGAAAATTTTCCTCTTCTCATAAAATCTTGCTGTTTCTCTGGCTTCCATAAAGGTGAACCTGTGTGTATGAGCAGACACTGATAGGGCATCTTCTTAAATAATGACAGATGAAAAATTAAGTGGATCAAATTACAAGAGTCAAAGTAAATCCATTTGGAATATACTAAAACACACCTCAATCTTGGAAAGTTCACAGCCTGGGCATGCATGAAACTTTGGTTTCAGATGGAATTGTCAATAGCATTTACAAATAGGAATCAAGGACCAAAATCCAATAATATTACCAAAGAATTCTGTTTATTTCAAACTTTATAGTGATGGTGATTATTATGATCACAATTATATCAACTTCATTTTCTGAATATTAAATGCCATTTAAAATACCTGATTTTTTTTTTTTAAAGAAAGAGGGGACAGAGAGAGAGGGAAAGAGAGAAGCAATCTTTATTTAGTTTTTCATGTGACTTTCATTCCTCAGACACTTGGTTGCGTACGTGGTGCTGAGGTTTGAACCCGGGTCCTCACACTTGCCAGGCAAGCGCCGTAACCGCTGAGCCACCGCTCCAGCCCTAAAATACCTGATTTTTGATCATAAAAGTTTACCCTCTGAGCAAGGATTTGATCAGAAAACTGAAATGAATGCCAAAGTAATTTTATAGTGATGAGCAATGAATCCAAAATGAAGTTATTTCTGCTGATGTTATGTTATTCATATTTATTTAATGGTGCGTTTGCTTGTTAAGTAATTATTAATTGTGTATACCAAAAAGTGTGACACAAATACTGGGCTTCTAATGACCAAACAATTGACAACGTTATGTACATATATTTCTTAGCATACAATGTTCAGACACACAGGCGTACACATACAGAAGAAGACACACATATTAAACAAAGCATACTATGTACATACATGCACTTAGGTGTGTATATATAAGTGCACATAGGTGGAACACAATTTGGAATTTAGGAAAGGCTATTTTGAAGAAGTGATTCTTAAACTGAGCACCAAGGAATGAGTAGAACTCAGTGAATCACACATTTGGCAGTTAGGGAGAAAGTCCACTCGTTATCTCAGCAATACAATAAAATTATAACGCAAGCTTAAGACTTTGAAATCATTGCAGGCAACTATAGCTATCTTTTTCCAAATGTGTGAAGACATTATTAAAGAAAATGGAGCTCATAAAGGCTGCCAGAATAATATTAGAAATCTTAACTTTATGTCAAGTATAAATCAATCCTTTCAACATTTACATCTTCCAAAAATCTCCCAGGCAACAAAAATCCATCAAAAGCAATAGCGTCGGTGCATGCCTGGAGGGCAGCCATCCTATTTTGTGGTTCTGGAGAGGAAACTGACGTGTGCAAGACAAGTCCAACTTACTCAGCAGAGACGAGAGAGTCCGACGAAAGTTGTGCCTTTTCACGCTCTAATTCAGATGCCTAAATTTCTCTGGCTCCCAGCTCTGAGCAGGGTTAACCAGATGTGCCCCTGCTCTCAGCGCCTGCTGCTTCTGGCAGACCTCTTATTGCTGCTCCAGATGTTCAGTTCCGCTGGCTTTGTCCATCCTGTGCGTGGTGTGTCTCAGAACTCAGCATTATCTGCCAGCCATGAGGAGGATCTCTGTTCATTTGATTCTCAAGCAGCTAACTCAGTGGCTTACACCCTGTCTGAGATCGGAGAGACAGAATAATATGAACACATCATAAGAAATAAATATTAGTCCACAGTTAGGAGATATTGCTGGAAGAATATTTAGAGGCTTTTCTAACAGAAGCAATTTTTTTTAGATATGAAGAAGTCTGTCATATAAGATTAACCAAAATATTACACAAGAAAGGATATTAAGCGAAGATTTCTTAAGTGGCAGTTTTGAGGAATCTGCACCGTATTGTAACAACTGTCTTCCTCAGGTGCTGGAAACTTATGGCCCCAGGGCCAACGAGTCTCCTGCTTGAATTCACATTCCTGGTTTCACTGGGGAGCAGCCATCCTACCTATGGCAATTTCTCTGTCTATTTCCCATGGCTCCTTTCCAGCAACAGTGTGAGAGTGGGGGCACAGACTATGTGGCCTATGGAACTTCGAATATTTACTACTAGTCCCCTTACAGAGAAGCTTGCTGAATTCTTGTTTTAACTCATGATTTATTGTATTTGTAATTGTGCACAGTTTCAACTTCTCAAAGGTAGTTTGAAATATGTAGTGTCCATTATAATTGCTTTGGATTTTAGTAATTATCATAAAATCACAAACTGTTATGGTTGGAAAGGGCTGTATGGGATCTCTTGTTCAACTCCCTTTCAGTGAAGAATGTCTTTTATTCTGTCTCTGACAGACACTCATTAAAGCTTTGGTTGAATGACTCCTCTGAAGGGACTTAGTGTATCTCTGGACATTGTATGTTGCATGGATGGATACTAATATCAGTTAGAACAGAACCTTGTGTTTTGAATCAGGTGTGATATTTATAAATTTTATTGATTATAGTCCAATCTCAGCCAATACATGCTAGCCCTTCAAATGATTGTGCAAGGAAGCATGACAAATCCACCAATATTACTTCCCTAGGTAAGCACATTCCACTCCTAAGGTCAGACCAGGAAACAGCCTCTTTGCTCTTCCCTGGATGCCCTTCTAATCTGTGATTCTAGCCCTGTACAGTGTATACCTTTCCAGTAATATTGGGCACATTACTTATAGTCTCTATAATAGCCACACATGGCAGAATTATAAAAATAAAATGAGTTAATGAGTTAGTGCCTTATGGGAAGTCATAGAAACCTAGAAAATATTCAGTTAATCCAAAATTTTCCCCAGCCTTCCTTGTTAGAAATTCATCTGCTTATGAGAAAATAATTAGGGCCTATGCTTTGCTCCTAAATAGCTCATCCTCTATTAGGGAAGATTTCTTTACACCCAAATAATTAAAAAAGCAGCAACGAATTAAGTTTTTACTGTAAGGTGCTAGAGAACACAGTAAATAATTTTTGAATATAGGAAGAATTCAGAGGAGATTTATGAAATGTTTTCATTTTAATAATTTATGATTTTTTTCAGGTTCCAAACTAGGTAGCTTAAAAACTCATTTTGTAAAACATTTCACTTAAAAAGTCAGTCTTTTCATGTCATGTTCAATAAATATTTTGCTGCCTCTGAGCCTAATGAAAATTATGTTCTATAATCGTTTGTTCGATGACAGTGTATACGCAACTGAAGACTCAGAATGGCTTTTTGATGTGGCTTCCAGCAGTTTGTGAGCTTATTTTTACAATAATTAAATACCTTTTAACATGATTATAGAGTTTTCATATTGTAGTTATTCTGCAGACAAGTAGAATTATTTGCTTTATTTGCTTAGTATCCAGTATCTTCAAAAAGCTAATGACATTTTCAAATATAATAAAAATATGCCAAGAGTTACGTTCTGCGGTGGAAAAAAAATTGCCCCATTGGCAAATCATTTTCTTATTATCTACAAATTATCATTTCTTTGATTTACTTTAGATATTTTTTCCCTTTATACTTTTAACATTTTGGACAATTAAAAATATAGTAGAGACTATATTGGTATGCAGTAAATAATTTAAACATATACTAAGGACAAGATTGATGTGAACCATCTAATCTATTTACAAAGACATGATCCAATGAGTTTAACTGAGGGCTTTTATTTACAACAACTGTGTCCCAGTGAATGAAAGAAAGTATATAAAGGACAGGTAAAGACATCATAGCTGGTAGCTAGACATGTCCAATTTTATTTCAGAGAGTTGTTGATTATATTTATTAACACTTTAACAAATCACTGAACCATAAATTTATTTTTCGAATTTTGGATACAGAAAATTTGTCAATTCAAATAATAATATTGGTTATATATGAAGGAAAAACAAAAAGGTTTATAAGTTGTTGGTAAGTCATAAAGACAGCAGATGCAGGCAAAAGTCAGTTCTCTGACAAAACAGTTACTCTTATTTCAAGAATCATATCAGGGGTTCTATGATTCTGTGAAGGAGATTACAATGAGAATGTAGGAAGATACTCAGCAGTAGTTTTCTGCAGGCATCTAAAACTTGCTTCAAAATGTCTGTGTTATATAATAAAGAGAATTGTAATTTTCTGGGAAGGGGGACTTGGACATTTTATTGATCCTAAAAGGAAGAAGTATAACAGAGGAGAGACTGTTCATTCTCTTTTTAGCAATGCATTTAGCTAAGTGAAGAGGTAGGTTTATTTTAAATAACATCGACTATTATGGTGCCTCTAGATGGCCAGCAGGCATATGCGAATTAGAGTACTTGAATGAGAATTTGAGATTTTTGATTTATATTCTTACTAGGAAGTAGATTTTTTTTTTTCATTTCAACTCATCTATTGTGAGAACATTTACATTGTGTCATTTATATCAGTTTTTTCCTTCGGGAATTTCAGGGGCCTGGGGGATAACCGTGACCTGTGCTGTTTCCAACATTGTGAAAAATTGTCATTGTTTTATGAGCTAAAAGCAAGGATTCTAAGGCTTTGGAGGTGTGTGTGGCTTGCTAAAACAATGAACTGTTCACCAGTATTTAGTCCTGTTGTTAGTATGCTCTCTGTGTGCCTGGGAGAGAAAGTCAGGTAGGGTTCTAAGTCATTCCTAGGAGACATGTGGCCACCTTGATCTTTTTGCTTAAATGAGTGGAAATAGTACTCCTTTAATTTTGTAATTTTATTTTTCTTTTTGATGGATTAAAGCTAAACAATATCACACCCTTGAAAAATCAGGAGCAATATGTATGGGTAAAAGAATCAGTGAATAAGCAGAGATGTGGATTCAGAGGAATGCATATAAATAGATTAATGAGTGAATTCACTCTTCTCTTGGATTTCATTCTCTCTGAGGAAGAAAGTTTCAGTACAATAATGGTTACAACTGAACAAAATACATTTATGTTGAGATGTGATAAAATATTTTCAAGAATCATTTTCTGAATCTAAAACTTAAACTGGAGAAGCTGAAAATGTATCTTTATTGATTTCTCTGATACCAAGCCATGTCTCCTTTTGGAAAGTTTGAAGATTGGAGAAAATTATTTTCTTTTCTCCAAAGAAACTGAATGTGATCCCTAGAAATGTGAAAAATCTTAAAGTGGGAATTTTAATTTTTCCTCTCTTGTCATTTTTAATGTAGAAAAGCAATATACATTTGTGCTGTGTTTAAGAACCCCTAAAAGACAGTTCAAATACAATGGCAAGTCTACTCAAGAGGTCTAATTGCAAAGATGCAAGAAATTTGAAAGTTAAATTGCATTATTTTTTATTTGCCTTTATTTTTTGGATATATTCTCCCCTTCTCACACATGCGCACACCCACACACACCCACACACACAGTCATTTATACAAAACCGATATTAAAGATTTGAAATCTGTTTTGAAATAAATTATTTTAAATTTTCTCTATGCCTGTATATTATAAAATACATATGAACATAAATACATACACATAGGAATTTTGAGATCAATATTTTCCCATATCTAATGAATATATTTGGTAGACTATTTTCTTAGTCCTCAGTACCTCATGAAAAAGCATTTTAATCCACAGTCAGACCAGGCAAATATTTAACTAGCTCTGTAGAATATCTGTGTGCTTATATCATAATTTATTCTGCCATGCTACAAAGTTCCAGCTTTGGAGCTAGAACTATTTCAGAGGAAACAGAGCCCATATTTTCAACTTTGTCTTGGTATTCTGAAGGCCAGGAAACCAACCTTCCTATCAAGAGTACCTGGAATCCGAGGTGAGACTTTTGTTTGATTTGTATGCAAGCATTTACATATGTCCCTGTTGTGCAAGAAAAGAAAAACAAAAACAAACAAGAATAAGCAAAAGCATCAATTTTATTTCTTCTCCCTTTTAACAACCACATTTCTACTCAGTCACCCATGAAACTCAACCTCAGCTTGATTCTAGAATATCAGAGGGAGAATTCCATTTTTAGAGAAAGAATGGAAAATCATGTTTAAATTGACAACTTTCCAGAATCCTTTGCTAATAACAATACTTAAGCTTTCTGGGTGCTCCCCCTTCACATGTTCAACACCTTGTAAGCATCATAGCCAAGAGCAATGTAAGGATGGGGCTAGAGTAAAGCCTGTCATTTGGAATTTTCTCATGGTTTTTCGGCCAGATACCCACTGTCCCCTACAATATGATAAAATTTTAGTCCGTGGAAATTCAGATTTTCTTTCTTCATAAGAAGCTGCAACATTACTTTTATTCTTTCCTGGAAGGATCCAGGCTGGTATGTAGAACACTCAGCATCATTTTCTTCTTCTACACTACCACTTGGTACATAAACTAAGCAATAGTCCAGTATGTTGACACAGGAAATGAGTTCCTTAACAAGACCCCTAAAGCACAAGGAATAAAACATAAAATCAATAAGGGGGATGGCATCAATTTTAAAGGATTCTTCACAGCAAAAGAGACGAGCAAGAACATGGAGAGAGAGCCCACAGAGGGGGAGAAAACTTTGCTACCTGCTCCACACATAGGGCATTAATATCCATGGTACACAAACAAAACAAAAAACAACTAAAAAAAATACCCAAACATTAAGGGCAAGTTGAAGGGGAACACAGAGGAGGGAGAAAGGATGGTATAAGGAAAGAATAGTACAGTGAATCAGATCTAATTTTCCTGTGCACATGTATTAATTTACCACTGTGAGTCACAACATCATGCTTATCCACTTGTACTAATTGAAAAAAACTATAAGTAAATAGTAGAAAGATCAGTAAAGTAGACAAAAGGAACATGTGGAGGGAGGAGGGGAGGGAAGGGGTAAATTATGGGGACTGAATCAGAAGAAATTAAATTCTAGGCCTCTACAGTTATGTTAAATTGAATCCTAATGTAACTAAAAACAACTAAACGTTAAAACAGAATCAGCCAGTGAACTGCACCATTCCTGTTCACATCACCACTCACCACTCACTTTCAGCCAGCATTCTAAGACTCTCCTTTGCTGCCCCAAAGGCAGACCTCCTTCCGCACACAGGAGATTCAGGGGGTACAACTCCATAGGCTTGTGTTATCATCACTGTACCACCTAGCTCAACACAGAGCAACTTCCAGTATAGAACAGGAGAAAATCAACTTCAGGGGATAAAATAACAGGATTTAGTATTCTTATACAAGAAATGCCTATGAATAAATGGATCAATATTTTTCCCCATAAAGGGAAAAGTTGAGCAGCTTTATAAGGATAATTTGCTTTGTTAAACTTCATAAATGTTCCTGGAAATTTTCTCTCTTGCATGTAAGATATTATTTTCTCTACTAATATTAGAGAGAAAGTTTCATTGTAATTAATTCACCTATACATGCCATCTTCCGAGCTGAAGATCATTAGTGGCATTTCTTTTTTTTTTTTTTAAGTTTTCAAAATATTTTAATATTTTT
>PVKS010028196.1:0-26694 GCA_004027875.1 Aplodontia rufa | reverse complement strand
AAAAAAAAAAAAAAAAAAAAAACAAAAAAAAAACACCCTGATTAATGTGATGATCTTCAACTCTTGATATTATGTAGGATTAGGTATGTAAAAGGCCTAACATCCAGATTTTCCTTTTTTAATTTAGGAGTAGTAAAAATCTCTTACTTTGTTTTGTCTTAGATCACCTGAGAATTTCTCCCCTAACTGATAAATTTGCTATGTAGAGCTTGGGTGAACGATTAGAAAAAAAAAAGTCACAATCCTCTAAAGCAATATCTTCAGAACTCATATTTAATGAACCAAGAGACTGTCCCACAATGCATCTCTACTTGTCTCCTCCATTGGCCAGCCATCTTTGAAAGCCATATTGTTAGGTGTTATGTGATTTTAAAAGAAAAAAAAAATCTATTCATGTTTTATAATTGTACATTATGATGGGTTTTGTTGTCACATAGTCATACATGCAGAAGATACAGCACTGTAATTTGGCTAACATTCCCCCAACCTCCGTCCTCCCATACCCTGGGTTCCTTGTCTCTCTTCCTGGGATGTATATGTATTCTAGAATACCCCAGTATACTGACATAATTCTTATACCTATGAAAAACATTGTTTTATATATGTAAAAATAGAATATACAATGACATAATTATGAAAGCTTGGAGTGTGCTGTGTTTTAACTCAGTTCTAGCATTTCCCTTTCCCCTCCCTTCTTCCTACCCTCTGTTATTTTTAGATACATTGACAATAGGATAAACGTTAACATTTTATAAAAGAATGCAGCAGAACTTATTCTAATTCAGTCTTCAGTATCCCCCACCACTCTTCTTTTCTCTTCGGTCTACTGGTCTTCCTGTTCTTTACTGAACAGTTTATTTTATTTTATTTATTTTAGTGATATATATATATATATGTATAAATATATATACATATATATATATATATAATTTCACTATATTTTCATATATGAACCTGGGGAAGTTAACTCTTGATTCGTTCCATTAGCTTTCCCCATTTCATTCCTCCTTCCTCCATTTCCTTCCCCTTTGACTATTCCTCTGTTCTTTTGTTTTGGGTTAGCGCCCACATATCAGAGACAACATTTGACATTTGGTTTTTTTCAGACTGGCTTATTTCATTGAGCATGACATCCTCCAGTTCCATCCATTTGTCATCAAATGACGTGATGCCATTCTTTAATATTTAATATTTATCACATTTATTTGTTTTGAGCATGTGGGATTACAAAAGATTATTATTGACCTGTAAGTCAAAGTTGGAAGGAAAATAATGGAAGGAAAGGAGAAAGGAAGAGAGCCAAGAAATGCAAACATATTAGAAATGTCAAGAATGCTGTTAATCACAGAAAGTGTGGGTTTAAAAAAAACTGATAACAAAGAAAAAAAATAATTTCATCACTGTTATTAATATGCAGATGACAAGTGAAAAAAAATGCAATGGGAAAAATTACAGAAACCAGAAAAGTGCTTTTCACAGTAGTTGAAGGTATTTTATATTGACAAAAGGAGAGAGAATTTGTGAAAGCAATAATTAAAAGAGGAGAGAAGGTGTGTGGTGAGCTGTGAATTTGTGGTTGCTTTATACCCGTGGGATTATAACAACTTCTGGAAATAAAAATGGCATCTGGGAGCTTTAGCTGAGCACAGATCTGTGACCATTCAAAAAGTCTGAGAGGCCAAAAATGTATGTTCAAGTCCTGTCAAGAAGGGAGGCTTTGGTTAAATCCTCCAAACTTTTTATTCAGATCCTAAAACACTAAATATAACAAATAAGACACATGCCACATAGCTTGAATCACATCATGTTGAAAGACCAGGTCCAAATCATCTAAACCCTGATTGGAATAAGATAGGTTTAGATTGATAGCATCCTTGGCCTTGGTTCATGTTGGTACAAATCTCTCCACAGTGCTGAGATCACCCAAAACCTCAAATTTGCTCTTAATTCTTAATAAACAATGTCTCACATTCAAACAAAGATAAAAATCATTACAAACAAATGAGTTGTTCAGAAACAAAAATATAGGAATTAATAGTCTGTGCCCTGGCTTGTACAATTCTTAAGGGAATAATATTTTAAACATTTTAAAGAGTTAATTAAAAGAATATATGACAGGTACCTATGAGGTCTGAAAAGTCTAAATTACTTATTACTTGACATTTTAGAAAATGAAAACTTGTAGATATCTGATGCATGTATATAATTGGGGTCTCAAAATGTGATAAAGGGAAAAATAGGTCAGGAGACATGATTCTATGTTCAACAATAATGAAAACCGTAAACAGATAATTGGAGCAATATGAAAAACACAAAGATACGTATTTTTAAATATTAAAAATAAGTATTATGTGCTGTGGGAGAAAATCATTCATCTTACAAGGGGTTAACATCCAGAGTCTGTGTGTGTCCATGTACATATATACGTACATAAAGATCAACATATATATTGATCTTCTTTATTTGATATACATAACTATGTTTATATACATATATGTATATATCTCAAAATACTTCTGAATGTACATTTCTCAATGGAAGAGAAATAAATAATTAACAGGCAAAAGCACTTCATATCTCTAATCATCAGGGAAATGCAAATCAAAAACACAGTGAAATATATATTTATATATAGTCATAAGGAGCTATTGGGTTACATAAGGAAAGAGGAAGAGTTGCTTGCATTGAAGGACAAACCTGCTTCAGGGACCTTTAAGACAAGGATTAGTGGAGCTAAATGTATTCAGAATAATAAAAATGAACTTGTACTAAGGAGAAATTATATACACACATATCACCAACAAACTGTGTGCAAAAATGATCATTTTTGTGCTTATTATTTTATTGAAAAGTTCTTAGATGAGCGTTTAGCTATATCCATGCATCCATTTTATATTTTTACTTTTAATGTATTATAGATACACATAATACTAGGATTCATTTGACATATTCATAAATGTATATAACATAATTTCTTCCATGTTGATCCCTAGTACTACCCCTAATCCCTTTCTTCTACTCTATTGGACCTTCTTTTATTTAATTATTTATTTTAATTAATACATTAGAGTTATATACAAAATTGGCATGAATTATGATATTTCAGACATGCAACTAAGCATTAGCAAACATAAAGAATCAAACCCTCAGTCATGTTGGGAAATTTTAACATGTTTTTTAGTATTTAATAGAAAAGGCAGGTAAGAAACATTTACTATACTATAGAAGGTTGAGAGATGGATGCACATATTCTTTTGTTTTAATGATAAATATTAAAATCAGCCATGATACATCAGGCTAGACACTGGTTTCCACTGCAGAAGCAATATCATCTATATTGTCTATGAGCAGGGCCTGAAAACACAATTCATCAAATCTCACATTCAGACATCAGAGGGAACATGTTTTGTTGTCCCAAATCAATTTGGCTAAAATGCTGTATTTTAAGTTTTAAATTGAAAGAAAAAACTTCAATCGTGAACTGACAAAATTTGCTCTAGGTAACACCAAAGATATGGATAATAATATATTTATTAATAAATTCAAACCATGATCTTGTAAAGTCCCCACAAAATAATATTCCAGACCCCCAGGTGACGTCATCAGATGATAATACTAGGTTTTTCAGAGAAACCTAAACCTATGGAACTCTTCCATGGGCTAGAAAAACTAGGAATTTCCCTATTTCATTTTATAAGGCCAATATAAACTTGATAATATTACCTAAGAAGGACTTTAGAGGAAAGGGAAACTGCAAGTCAATCTCTTCTAAGAAACATTCAGAGGAATTTTAAGCATCATTTCAGTGAACCAAATCTGTAGTGAGCTTTCTCTTTCTCCCTCTGTCACCCCTCCAAAGATGAATTTATGCCAGAAATTATAGCTTGATATATCAATATGTAAGAAATAAATACGTAAAGTGGAATGGATATGGTGTTTTGTGGTAGAGTACTTGTTTAACTTTGAGGGTTCAACTCCCAGTATCAGGAAAAAGAAAACAAAATATACGATGCATAATCCAACCAAAGAAAAGAAAGTAGAAAATCATAATTACTTCAACAGAAGTATTAACTGCCTTTGAACAAATTCTGTATTTACTCATGATAAAAATAATAATACATGTTAAACTATGAATAAAGGGTAACTTCTTTGCCTAATTAAAGAAATTTATAAAATAATTATAACTATCTTAATAATTTGAAGAACTGAAAAATGTCAAAACTTTCCATTTTGATAAAAGATAAGATTAGAATGCCTGCTATCTCAACTATATAACATTTTATTAAATATCTTTGAAAGCATGATAAATCAAAGATAATGAATAAAATAGTAGACTGATAAGAAAAAAATGACATTCTATACAAGAGATATGAGCATGCATGCAGAAAATCATATATAGTCTGTATAAAAACTTAATATCAGTAAGGAATTTGTCAGATAAATAAATATGTGAGATAATAAAAATGTGGGATACCAGGTCAATACAAATAAATTTAAATTTCTATTTCCATCAACAAATAGAACATACAATCATATATATATATATGCACATGTACATATATACATATAAACACAATATCTTATTGTAGCATAACTAAAAATCAAAATAAGACAAAATGAAGAAGAACACATTTGGAGAATATACAATTCTTCAGCTTTAACTTGGTCACCATGAGGTATTAGTTTGACTGTTAGGCTGAAGTTGCATTTTCAAAAATTATAACTTTACTTGTGAGAACTGTATTAGACTTTCAGAAAAAGTCCAGCAGGTCTTACAAAATATTACCATACACCCTGTACCCAATTTCTCCTAAGGGTTGTGTGTTACAGTTAATGAACCAAACCAGGGTTAGGTGAAAGGTCAAGCTCTTGTACAGATTCACCAAATTTGAAGCAACACATAATCTAGGAGAACCATAGATATGTGTGGGGGTTGGAATGGAGAGATGGAGAGGAGAGGGAGGGATGATACAGAGGGATCTGTGGGGAGGATTCAATAATGTAGCTTACTCTTTACTCCCCTGGAAGCCAAATAATACTTATGCAATCATTTAATTCTGGAAAATGCATGATTTTATATATACATATGTGTATATATATGACGTATCTGTTATGGGGGAAGTATAGCAGTCAAGAGACTGGGGTGTAGGTAATGTGAGTGTGATTCTGAACTAGGATCAGGGCATATCATATTGTTACTACACATGTATCATATGTATTTATGACTGCACAACAACACAATTCCTCAATAAAATAAAAAATTTATAAAAAGATTGGAAAAGCCCTAAGGATATAAGCAAAAAAAAAAAAAAAAGAAGAAGACACTACTTTATTACTTTAGTTATGAAATAAGGATGATCTAGTGTTGTTACACTATTATAGTTTGCAAAAGGAAGCTTTTCGCTGCCTCCTCGCCAACTGAAGCCCAAGGTCTTCATGGCTTTTTCTCTGATTTTAACCAAATACTTCTAGATATGACAGCTTTGGACTATGCTTTGGAGAACCTGCCCCCACCTTCTCTACTACTTCTGTTACCATAGTACTTCGTCAATGTTGACCACACTCAAACTGAATATAGAAAAATTCGCATGTTGACATCCATTAAGAAATTTTAAATGTAATACTCAAACATCTTTAGTTACTGTCAAACACTTACCTAAGAAGCAGTGTTTTATTTAACCTTATACATTCATGCAATATAGACAATTTCTGTTCAGTAAATAATTGTTGAATGAATAAATAAGTATGCCGTGGCTAATATTAATCATCTCTCCTGACTATTTAAAATTTGAAAAATTAGAATGTTTAACATTTCAGTCCTAAACCTGATAAAGTAACTCATAATTTCTATATTAGTTATAATTTTCATATTTTATAAGCACTGTAAATACTTGTTATATTATTTAAAAAGTAAATGTATGTAAGTCAATTTTCAGATGATTAATCAACAGCCAGTTCATGGTAATTAAGCTACCATGTCTATATTATATTTGTTTAGAGAGGAAAATAAATGCATAGAATGTGATTTCATTTAGTGTGTTTTAATTTTCTGTCTCAGAGCAGGAAGTTATTCAAAAATTTTAAGATTAGATAATACATCTTAAATGATCTAATTATTAAAAGGCTTTTGACCCTTTGTAAATAGACTTTATCTGTGAAGCTTTAAGAACAGCATATTTTATGCTTATCACTGCTCACTAATTTCAAATACAAATTTGCTATGGCTTTGGAAAATAAGTAATTTTCTTCTTCATTCAACTTTCATTTGATGTACATATTGTGAACAACTACTGAATCTGTGCCATATGGACATAGGCTATGCCATATGACAGCATTTTTGCTGTCATGGTGCTTATAATATCTAGGCAGAACAAAAAATTTACTTAGCATTCTTCATTTACACATATTGCTTTGGGTCATTTAGTTTGATTTCTTTCTTTATCCATTTTTTTCCAAAATGAAGCATTACTATATTTCATAAAGTACATAATGTATAATAACTATAATAGAGCTTCATTGAATTTTATTATTAAAAGCTGATTGCACTTATGTAATATTTATGAGGCCCTTTCATGATAAGAATTAGCAAATGTAATTGATTTCTAATTCATCTTGGATATTAATTTTCTAATGCTTCTAGTATGTTAACTATACATATGGATTTTATAAATAAATTTGCATGGAAAGGGAGAAAACCCTACTTTGAGATAATACATTTGCAAGAGGGTCAGCAGGAGAGTAGTATCAGTTCATTGTGATTTATTTCTTTTCCTGATTCATTGAAGAGTCAAGAGAGAGGATTTGTTTTTTGAATAATTTGAATTGTCTTAGCCATCTTATTTTGGAAAAATACTTTCTCTGTTTCAAATTTTATTTATATTGAGTTTTAGAGAATCTTCATTAGCTATTATGATGCTCAAACCATTTTATTTCCAACTCTTTCAATGATTTTGACTCAGCAAGGAAATGATCTATAAAGATGGAGGATGCCTGTTTAAGTAATAAAGGAATAATAGAAATATAACAGCAGGACTCTTACCAAGAAAGTATTAATAGTTAGTTTATCATTATTTCCCTCTACTATGGCAGAGTGTATTGCAATTATTTTATTTACAATTTTTCATACTCTTCTTTCATTCATTTTATCTTTTCAAGTCAAAAAGTACTCAGTACTGGGGCTGGAGCGGAGGCTTGGTGGTTCTGGCGCTTGCCTGGAATGCATGAGGATGCAGGTTCAAACCCTAGCACCAAGTACACAACAAAGTGTCACAACTAAGACAGCCACGTGAAAAAATAAAATAGAATTGATTCTCTTCTTCTCTTACTATCCTTCTATCTCTTAAAAAATAACGTACTCAGTACCACTTTCAATTCCAAGTTAAAGTAGCAATGCATTCTCTAACTGCACTATGTGTGCAAAATACTTCTTAGCATAGAGAATTATATTAATGCAGCATAATTTACATAATTTATAATAGAGATAAAACATGTCTCTAGATGTGCTATTTTTTTCTGACAGCAACAGATTCAAACCATCAAGAGTTACTAAAGAAAGATAAAAACAAGTGTTCTGTTGTTCTGTAGAGAACAACCCAGAAGGCATAAAAGTGTTATTTCTCAGAACATTCATCATCATTTGATGCAGAGAACATATAGTTTCTCAAATTATCAACCATTTTTACCTGGAAGAAACAGCTGAAAAATGCCAAAATCAATTTCATTTGAACCTTCAAGTTTTGTGCCAGCAGGTGCCAGGATCACATCTTCAAATGGTGAAGAGAAAAAGTTAAATTGAGAGTGGCTTTTGTTGGAAATACTTCTATGTTAATTTCAAAATTACAATTTTGATATGAATTATAGCTATATCCCAAATAATTTTTTAATTTACAGTAAATGAAATCATTAAAAACTTTTGAAATCAGTTTATAAACAACTAGTGTCAGTGAGTGCTAATTTGCCTAGAGATATATACATAAAAAAAAAGATTTTGAAACAAAAATAAGGTGATCAACTGATCTGAAAACAAGTATAGAAAGCACGGCCTGTTGTTGGTGATGTATAACTTCATGATAAATTTACATGTGTGTTAGGAGCAATGAAAAATGTAAGTCATAATTCTATATAACTAGAGAGTTAGTGTTATCCTCTAAAATAACTAGCTATTACTATTTTGTTATATTCTCCTGGGATGATGGTACCTGATAAAATATTTAAAACTATGGAATTTGACTGCCAGTATCTCATCTTTTTTTCATGTAAAAGCACTTTGGGAAAGTCTCTTTTAACTCAAATTTTAAAAACTTACTCTACAAGAGATGTGCTTACATGTACTATCACTATAAGTAAAAGCTCCTAAGAAGGCGTTTTTATTTTTCTAATCCAATTACAACAAAAATAGACTTTATAAAATTCTAACTATTGCATGTTTTTATCAATATATGTAGCCATTTGCTATATTAACTATCCCATTATCAAAGGTCATAGATTTTTGATTTAGAGAATTTTCTGATTAATAGAAAAATAATAATACAATTTCAGCAGCATCTTAGCATTTCTCTTTTCTTCTTCCCTAAGATAGGAGTAGGTGTTTCTTCTTGGATCTAGAAATGTCCCCAAAACTCAAGTGTTAGGCAATGCAGGAATATTCAGAGGTGCAAAGATTGGATTGCAAGAGCTATAATCTCATTAGTAAATTAATTCCTTTGTTGTGTTAATAATTTGAATAGACTACTGGGTGGTAAATATAGGCAGGTGGGGCATGCTGAAGGAAGTAGGTCACCAGAGAGGCATGGCCTTGGGGAACATGACTGTCCCTGATCCCTTTCTTTCTCTGCTTCCTGGCTGCAAGGATATGACATCTTTCTTCTACCATACCCTTCTACCAGGAGGGTTTTGCTTTGGGGCAACCAAGCACAAACTGAACCTTTCAAGTAATGAAACAAGTTAAACGTTTCCTCCTCAAAGTTATTCTGGTTAGGTAATTTGGTCACAGTGTCACAGAACTGATAGGGTAATGATTAATAATACATGGTCCAGAGGTTGTTTTTTTTAAATTTTATTTCACTTATATAAAGAGTACCCACATTATTAATCATACATACTGAAAGAATGCTGTGTATTCAGCTTTGAGACATGTGATTCAAATAATTTAAATGGAAAGTGAGACAGCTAAATGTTATCATTTTTTTTTGTTTTGGTTCACATTGACAGTTTTAACTTCATGTTAGATCTTATAAAAATATACTGACAAACATTGATATTCTTCTGAACAATTTACTCTGTTGGGAACAACAAGAATCTAAATTTCCTGAGCTGTAGAAAGGGCCAACGCTTACAAAAATTTTCATTCCATATAGATATGTCTGTGTATCACAAAGTCAAAGGCTAGTTTCCTCTTGATTTACAACTGCAATATCTTGAAGTGTTATTTTATAATGGATATTGGTTTACAAATATTCTTAGAACATATTCTTTCCAACTGGATATATTTCTTTTCAATGGTGAAAATTGTAGTCAAGAAAATAACGCATGTTCTACCACTGATTTAGAAGAAAGCTATCAGTCTTTCCCAGTGGCCAAGAATGTACATACTTACATACATTTTTACCATTGAAAAGAAATATAGCCAGTTGGAAAGAATATGTTCTAAGTATATTTGGAAACCAATATCTAGGTTTCTTATAATTTGTAAAAAAATTATAAAAGTTTAAATATTGGAAAATCAGGAAGCAACAAAGAAAAACTGAAACAGTAAAAGTATGGGTAAATACAGTTGATTTTCTTCTCTCTTCAGAGGTCAGAATTATGTCTCAGAATTGAAGCAAAATTGTAATGCTTTCTGATGTAGGTTTCAATGTAACATAAATAAATATTTAATTCAATTGTATTCTATATGGGAAATGATACATGTAACTGAAGGTAAGTTTCCTCAATTTCACTCAGACTGATAAAATTTTAATATTAGTAGATTATGATAAGCTGTGTATGTAAATATAATGCCTAGAGTTCCAACTAAATATTCTATACCAATTCTATACCAAAAACACCACAAATAAATTAAAATCGAATGCTAAAATGTGTTTATGTATCCACAGGAATGCAGGAAAATATTGTAGAAAAGTAGAAAAGAGGTAATAACCAAACAGAAAAATGATGGCATATATAAGACAATGCATACTAATAATTTCTTTACATTTCAATGCTTAAATACACCAACTAAAACGGTGTGGCAGCATTGGACAGTATGATCTAACTACATGTAGCAATAGAAAAGAACAAAATATTGCTATGAACAACAACTTGTATGAATGCCAAAGGAATTCTGTGGAGGGAAAAAAATAGTCTCAAAATGTCATCTGTTATATGATTCAATTTATGTGATACACTCAAAATGAAGAAGAAGAAGAAGAAAAAATTACAGAGATGGAAAACAATTAGGGATTGCCAGAGGTTAGGGAGTACAGGGGTGGGTTGTTAAGTGTGACTATAAAAAGATACACAAGGGTGATATTTGTAGTTACGGAGTAGTTCAGTATCCTGACTATGGTGTTGTCCCATAAATCTACACATATGTGGTAAAATGGCATAAATCCATGCACATAAAATGTGATATTCCAATTTCCTAATCTTCTATTATACTGTTTACACAAGATACAACTATGGAGAGAAACTGAGTGAAAGCTACATAGGCCCTTTCTGTATTATCTTTGCAACTTTATTTCAAAATATAATATTTATTTCTAAAATAATCTGTCCACATAGTAAAATCACAGAAATCTCCAGTCACCTGATTCTCTGTTCACAATTACTTATGCATTCATTCAGAAACCGTACACAGATGTGCCTCATTTTACAGAGACATTGCATCCTGAAAAACTATTGCAAGTTGAAAATACATTTAATACATCAAATCTACTGAACGATATTGCTTAGCTTACAGTGTACAGTAGACTAATGTTTTTTCTCTCATTATTTCATGATGGATCATTGTGGCTGTAGCTGCCAGTGCCCAGCACTATCAGGGAAAATCAACTGCATATTGCTGGCTTGCAAAAAAGGTAAAAAATCAAAAATTTAAATATAGTTTCTATTTAATGCACATTGCTTTTGCATCATTGCAAAGCTGAAATGTTCTAAGTTAACTCATCCTACTTTAGGGAGTGTCTGAATTTGTATACATGTAAATATATACAAACTTTAAAATTATAATTGTTTCAGCTTCCCCTCAATTCAGAGTAAATGTTATCCACAAACCATGTCAAGAGATCAATCACTGTGAGACACTGAGAAGCGGTGATGAGTTGGGAAGTGCTATTAGAAGCATGAGGAGAAAAGGCAACCTCACACTCAAAATAGGGTTAGCATAATCACTGACTTTCTAAAGTATCCAGCAGGTTTTTCTTTTTCTTTTCTTTTCTTTTTTCTTTCTTTCTTTTTTTTTTTTAAGAAAGAGGGACAGTGAGAAAGAGAAAGAGAAAATCAATTTTATTTGGTTTTTCATGTGGCTTCTGTTGCTCTAACTCTTCATTGGGTAGGTGTTGCTGGTTTGAACCTGTGTCCTCATGCATGCTAGGCAAGCACTGCAAACTCTGAGCTGCTCTTGCCCCTCCAGTTGGTGTTTCTGTGGAATTGTATCACATAGTAGGCTTAGTCACTGCTCTGTGGCAATGGATCAGACATACTAGATCAGGCATGCTAGATCAGTCTTAGAGAGAATTAACCATGCCTCTGGGCATGAGAATGTCATCCATACTTATGAGTATAGATATTCCCTATAGGGACCTCTTTGGCAAGTTCAGAAGTCATCAAGGAGAAAGACTGGCTGGCATCTACAGACTTTGTGTTTTAGCGATTCACAGGTGTTCTATAAGAGCTTCAGTACATAATAATAAGATCCTTATGTTTTCTTCACATTCATATTTATTGCCATGCATGTTATTCATATTTTTCCACCAGCTCCTGTTTATTACAGACTTTCTTCTTTATATTCCTAACCAAACAAAACAGCCACTCGCCATTGACCAAGAAATGGGAATATCTTCATCTGGGTCCCTTTACTTACTATAAGTGGATCATCAAATGACCTATTTAAAGTTCTGCCTCCTTGAAGGATTTATCCTTAGCATTATCTTTAAGGGTTACATCTGTATAGGGCTGTAATTCAACAACCGCCCATTTTAACCTCATATCAGAGTGCTAAAATAACTCATCCTTGAATCAAGCTTACAATTTTTCATTTCCTGTTCTCAGGCCAAAGGAAGCCCCCACATTTCTTAGCTAAAAAAAGGTGCTGGTACAAAATCTAGGTCACATGAAGATCTGAGATACTTGTTTTAATGCTTACCTTAACTCTCTAAGCTGCTTAAGCTTGCTGAATGATGCACTAATTACAATATATAATGAATGGCTATTGGATCATCTGTTCTTATGATTTTGTGGATCGGACAACTGCATACCAAATATGAGTCAAGTTAATCTCTTCTAGTAAACATGTTGCAAATAGTGCAACAGCTGCAATATGAACTCTTAGTTGGATAGTTTATTGTAGTCCGCTGACATGTGACATAATCTACTCAGCTTTTTCAGGAATCATTTTATCCCCATTTAATTCACCAGATGGAACAAATATGCTCTACTCCCTCTATGTTCATGAAATCTTTAATATGGGCTGTAGACTTTGCCACTATATGTACCATACAGTATTTATATTCTAATTTGTTATCCTGAGTGAACAGTTAAAGAAATTTCTGTTTGAATAGTCTTACCTTATGTCAATGATCAATATGAATATTCTACCATCTGCTAATTACACCCATTTGTATTTATATCAGAGAGCCGGCAAAACAAACACTGGATGAGCCTGTGAGGCTAGTTGACTTATTGTGAGAAGTACCTGGAATAGATGTCCACGTATTTTCTGACACCACATTCTCCTACTTCAATTAGAGAGCCGTGATAGCTCTTTGATTCCCCAGGTGTTCACCTTAGGTTTAAATGTGTATCTGCTCTCCAACAGCCCTCCAAAGATCTGGGTATTCTCTTTTCCCCACTACATAGCCTCTAAATTAAATGATTATGTATCTCTCCTTCTTCTGCATCAGGATCCTGATCTTAGTGTATATAATGTTCCTGGACTCTAATGCCTTCTCTTACATTATGCTATTCTCACTTTGGGATTCAGTACAATCAACCCTCTGTCTCCAAAAGATGAGGCTCTCATACTTGTAGGCTGTTGTAGGATTCTCATAACTTTGCTTTAAATTGGTGATTAATTATCCATGAACTGTCACTTCTTTCTGAATAAATGCCCAGCAAAACAACTCAGTTCCATAGCATTCATAATTAATATTTATTTCATTTCTCTCAAATGCCAAAGAAAATCCTCAAGATGATGAACTATCTTGTAGTTGTTGTACCTGTCAGAGACTATCTATACTTTGCCTGTTACCAATATTGGTGTTGTTATTACTTCTGCAGTGAATAACCCATGTCTAGAATCCTATATAAAGAATCTGTTTTCTTTACCTCTTGCTGTTTACAACTATCATTGGAATGATAGGCAAAATAATGACCACCCCAAAAGATGTCCACATCTAATCCCCAGAAATTTTGACTATGCTGCATTTCTTGGCAAACAAGAATTCAATTTACAGGTGGGATTAAGGTTACTATTGGGCTGGACTTAATATAGGGAGATTACCCTGAATTGTTCAGGAGGGACTAATATCATCACAAGGGTTCACAACAGTGGAAAAGGGGGGAAAAGAGAGAAGAAATAGTTCAGAGCAATGTAGCATTAGGACTTCACCCATTATTACTGACTTTGAAGACAGAGACTGTGAACCAAGGTATGTGGGTAACCTGTAAAAGCTAGAAATTATAAAGCAACAGATGTTCTCTGAGAGCCACCAGAAATTAATGCAACCCTACTTACTCCTTGATTTTGCAGAACTCCCAGGCTGAATTTCTGAATACAGACCATCAGATGATAAACTTGCATTTTTAAAGTAACTTTGTGTAATAATTTATTTTAGTAGCAATAGAAAACTATTACTGTCAGATGTCTTAGTAATACCCTATAATATGGGGATCCACCAGCAACTAAGCTATAAGTTGAGTATTATGTGGAACAACATGCAAAGGAGTGAGCAAAGCAGGATAGAGAAGGGACAAAGCAAGGTAAATATGTGGTTTTGGGAGTCAGCTTGATTCCATGGGAAGCATGTAATAGAAAATTGTGCAATCATCTTCTCATCCTAAGGCAGGGAATGAGCTGCTGTACCTGTTTATCTGTTGGTCTTTGTCTGTACTCTTCTCCTCATCCCACAAAGTGGGATGGGCTAAAACCTTCCAGAGGTAAATCCGAGGTAAATTGGTTGAGGTGATTCCCTGCAACCAAGGTCAATCCTCTAGAGTCTTCTACAGAGGAATCCCTACTCAATCCTGGAGAATGTGCTTTATCAGCCATATTTGTAGTTCCTGGGAGTTGAATGCATGGATCCAACGCTATTTCAAGATCATGAGGACATCTTTTCTTTTTTAAAGAGGGAATCAATTTATTTAGTTTTTCACACGGCCTTTGTTGCTCCGACACTTCATCACTCCATTGTGTATGTAGTGCTGGGGTTTGAACCCCCCTCCTCTTGCATGCTAGGCAAGCACCAGATCTACAGAGCCACCACTTCAGCCCCTCAAGTTCATGATTTCTGAAACAGAATTTTGATTCCTCAAACATCTCAGTGAGTGACTTTTGGTACATCACTTGTAGTTACTTTCTTAATTTCACATGTACCTTGTGATGCTCAAATAGGCTCATTCACAATTGACGTTTACTTTCACAGGAGTCAGGTGTTTGCATTCTACCTTCACATGGATGGGAAAATATCAAAAACAAAAGCCTATTTCTTTATCTTCTGAGTAGATGTTGAATATAAATTTCCAAGCCTTTCCATCAGTTTCATGGGGCATTGTGTCTTATTCATACATCTAAAGTCTTTTATGAATTCATAAATTCTTATTTTATTTAGTAAAGTTAATCAGCAAAAAGAAAATTATGCATACATATTACACACACACACACACATTCTTTCTAAGTGGAGACAGTAAGACTCTAGTGGATGCCAAAGACATTAGATTAAAGAAGGCAAAGTTTTGAATGACTTCACTGGAGAAAACTTAATCTGTGATGACAGTGGACAGTGGCACAGCTAAGAAATATTGTTTTAAGCTACTGATTTTAAGGGGAGATGACAAAATCAGACTTCCTGACTTTTTAACAAAATATGTATTGATGACTAAATAATAAAAAACAAAAGAATGAGTACAGTATCCAAATCACACTACTGATAACTGCAATATAGTTACAAGCAGAAACTGAGCAGGTATTAGGCCAATGATATTGTCATATGCTGATAATAATATAATGTTAAATGGTGTATTAAAAATGATCACTAACATTTAGTGACTGAATAATATGTGCCAGGCATTGTGTCAGGTAAGCTCCCTATATGGTAATATTTAACCCTGCAAAGCAGATAGTACTATCCTTTTCTTACAAGTAGATTGAGGTTCAGATAGTGAACAATATATATGAGTAGTTAATATGTTACAGGAAGGAATTCAGTCATGTTCATCAGAATATACAAACTCACTCTTTTTGCCTCCTCACTAAACTATAATATAAATAACAGAAAGACCAGAATGACATCCAAGACCCTAGGAGTCTGGCGTTCAGGTGCTAATACCACCATTGGCTGATCATGGTTTAAGCATTTCATCCCTTCCCATCTTAGACACTGAAGGCCCTTTCCAGTGGTGTGGTGTGATTCCAACCCAGAAGCGGCACCTAAATTAAGTTTGCTTAGTCTTTTGTGCCCTCTCCTTACAGAGAAGTTATTTCTTCAAATTCTAACCTTTGGAGTTTGGAAGTTGGGGGAAAGTAAAGCAAATATCCACCTTGGAGTGGAGATTTTGTTGAAGAGAATGTTATATTTTTCTCCTCCTAGAAAACAGCAAAGAAAAAGTCACCTTGTTATATTTAGGATTTAGCAATTGAACAACCTTAATGTAGACCACGAGTTAAAGATAAACCTTCCAATAAGTGTGAAATCCAAATTGAGAAATTTATTTCACAAGTTTGTTTTTCCAAGTTAAATAAAGTAGTTGAATCACTCAACAGTCTTAGAAGAAAAGCCATTAAAAAGCAAGTCTATACTTAATCCAGCAAACTTGTGAAAGAGCCAAAGGCAACCGCAGACCCACTGTTGGAAGGGCACCGTGACCTACAGCATCTTGGGCTTGCATATTACTTCGGAGGATTTCCTAGACCTAGCTCAAATTTAAAAGCTTGCCCTGACACATGCTGTAAAATCAAAATTAAATGAATGGGATGCAATTAAACTAAAAAGCTTCTGCACAGCTAAAGATTTAGTTGAGAGCATCAACAGAGAACCCACAGAATGGGAGAAAATTTTTGCCTGCTATACCTCGGACAGAGGGCTAATATCCAGAATATACAGGGAACTAAAGAAATTAAAATCCAAACTTGCAAAAAATCCAATCGATAAATGGGCTAAAGAACATAAAAGAAACTTCTCTCCAGTTGAAGTTCAGAAAGCCCATAAATATATGAGAAAATGCTCTACATCAATGAGATACCACCTCACTCCTGTTAGAGTGGCAAAAATGAAAAATACAAATGACGACAGATGCTGGAGGGGCTGTGGGAAAAGAGGAACACTACTACACTGCTGGTGGGACTGCAAACTGGTTCAGCCACTATGGAAAGCAGTGTGGAGAATCCTCAAAAAATTAAGGATGGAACCACCTTATGACCCAGCTATCCCACTCCTGGGAATTTTCCCAAAAGATTTAGAATCAGCGTTATTATAGGGATGTGGCTTCCTCAATGTTTATAGCAGTTCAATATACTATAGCTAGATTATGGAACCAACCCAGATGCCCCTCACTTGATCAGTGGATACAAAAGCTTTGGTTCATATATACTATGGAATACAACTCGGCCATCAGAAAGGACGATATTATAGCTTTCGAAATCAAATAGATGGGGATGGACAGAATTATGCTTAGTGAAGTCTCCCAAGCTCAGAGACTTAAGGGCCGAATGGTTTCTCTCATCTGTTGATACTAGAATTTATGTTGAAGCAGTAGGACAGACGGCTGACCTAACAAAGCCTCAAATTGAATGACTTTCAGTGCAACAGGGGCGAAAGCTCCTTAGGGAACTTGGAGGAGGAGGGAAGGGGATGGGGAGGGGGGAGGGTATATGAAGAACTCATAGGAGTCTGGTGATGGGGAAGATGGGGGAACCATTCCAGAAGCCGATGTTATTCCTACACTAGATACCCATTTAACACATGAGTTCTTCTGGGGGAAACTGCAATAGATGAAATCCATAGTAGTTTATCTATGCGTTGGCATCACCCCTGGTTAAGAAAGTTTATACACATTGATTGCTACAGTTTTGACAATGTTTCCCCCTCATCTGTATCCTGTATCGCAATATACTTCTAATAAACGTGGAAAAAAAATTCTTAGAGGAAAAATATGGCACAAAATAGTGACCCCTAGGAAAGATCATAGGGTGTAAACACTGGTTCTCCCAGCTTATTGTTGTAAATAAAATATTATAAGCTTGAAATACAAAAAAAAAAAAAAAAGCTTGCCCTGAGAGATCAAGCCAAACAATAGAATGCCAATAAGAATCGATAAAAGTCCTCTATACTAGTCTTGTAAACCACTGAAATCTTGAGAAAATTCTCCTCCTGAGAACTTCTTATCTCAGTTGTGAATACAAATAAATAACAGTCATAGGACAGATATTTTACTACTTATACTATTTTTCCTAGAATGCGTCTCAAAATTGACTTATTATCTTTCTTTTTTTGCAGGGGGGTCCCTAAAGCTAAGTAAATAAAATGTAATTATATCATGTGGATGATGAAGGAAAAACTGAAATGAAGGGGAATCCTCAAACATAGCACAGCTAGAAACAGATAATTTGTACACAAATTATTTTAGAAAATTTATTATAACTTTAATGACAACCACAATGCTTCTTTTGGTTATATTAACCTTCTATGCAATATAAACATGTTCATACCTGTACATTTGGATTTACTCAATCCATTATGTAAACAAACTAAACAGAAATCTCAATACTTTCTTTCAATTTAATATTCATATTTAACAATCTGTTTTGAATTTAAATAGTCTTTGCTTTTGCATTTGTGAGGAGTATCAAGTGACCTTTTATGACATTAAGACTTCTCTATTTTGAACAGGGAGAGTGCTTTAAAATGCAACTTTGTTAATCTTTGAATCATGTTTTTCAAAGTCATTTGTTTAGAACTGCATTTGAAGACAAGAAACCCTTTTTTCATTGTTATTTTTTCAGCACCAGGGCTACATCTGAGTGAGTGTGTTCAAACAGACATGCTGACAGCTCTTTAGCAATGGTGCTAAGAAAAAAGAAAAAAAAAATCCCTCCCTGTGTGCATCACATGTTCACATCAACCGTAAAACATACTTCTTTTGAAAAAAATAAAATGCATTCAGAAAATTTCAGAGGAACTGAGGGTTTTATAGAGAAATTCCATATGAACTTACTGTAGCCATCCAAAACCATCTAAACACCAAATGGTACTTCTCAATCTTAACCTGGAATTGACACACATTTCACTTGCAATACAGTTAAGGTCTTTTCCAGCATTACTACAAGAAATATAAGGTAAAGATTCCAGTCAAAAACAATGTAAAACATCCTTCCATAAAGTTGAGTGGCAGTTACTCTTTAGCATGTTAGGAAAGACTGGAAAAGTCTTTAATTTCCATAATCAGATTAAAACTAAGGACAACAGTTCCTCTCTTTGTATCCCTTGCTTATCTAAGCTTCTAAAGTTATCACTGTCTTTAAGCTTACAGAGCCAGCAGCTATTCTGTCCACTCATTGAAGAACTTTTCCCGTTGCAATCCACATTAGACTAAGTGACAAGTCACTTGGAATCAGTTATGGTTCGTTTTACTCCATGATATTCCTTCAAATGACTTCTATTGGAGATGATCGACCAGCCATTTTTTTAATCCTTGACTGAATTCCTTCATGAGCTTTGTGTGGGAAGGTTTTTAATATATATACATCTATTTATAGCACTATTGAAATATAACACACAAATTATATACATTTACTGTACCCATCTTGATGAGTTCAGACATATGCACACATCCATAATATACCATTACCACAACCTAGGTATTAATCATATCTATTACCTCAAAAATTTTCTTTGTATTTGCATGTGCTAATAACGTTTAACATGAGATCTCCTTAATATTTTTAACATGTACAATACTGTATTGTAAAATATAGGCATTATGTTGTATAGCAGAACTCAAAACCTTATTCATCTTGAGTAACAGAAGATTTTTATCTATTATAAAATAATTCCCCATTTTCCTAAATTCCATGCCCTACATCTGATTTTGGCTATTTAAGATCCTTCAAATGATTGAAATCATGCACTATTTGTCAATCAGTAAGGGGCTTATTTTCTCTTAACATAATGTTTTCAGGTACATCCATTTCCTACAACAAATGGCAGATTTATTTCTTTTGTAGAGCTGAGTAACATTCCATTGAATGTATTTAGCACCTTTACTATCAACATTCATCTGTTGATGGATATTTGGTTTGCTTCCATATCTGGGCTATTGTGGGTAATGTTAGAATGAACATGAAAGTGTAGCTAGGTCCTTGATCCTGCCTTCAGTTCCTTTCCATGAAAATTCAGAAGTGAGGTTGCTTTTTCATATGATATACACACACACACACACACATATATGTATATATATGATCTTTTCTTTTTCTTTTTAGTTCATCATGTTCTTACATATTGGAGGGATTCCTGGCTGCACATTCATATATGCATACATATAGATAAAGTGACTTCAGCATGATTCTTAACCAGGATCTCTCTCCCTTCACTCACTTGTAGCTACCTTGTCTCCAATGTAATGCCCCCATTACATATATGTGTCTATATACATGCATATTAATATTTGAATTTTCAAGTTTTAAATACCTGCATGAGTGTTATTTGGCCTCTATGGGGATTCAAGTTTACCATACAGAATTAATAACCCCCCTTGTCCCTCCTTCTCCACTGTACCTTTCTTCTTTCCCCACCCTTTTCCTCCCCCTGCCCTTCATAGCTATAGGTTTTGCAGAGTATGTGATGCTTCAAATTTGGTGTGTGTAATAAATAGTCTTGTCTAACTTTCACAGTATCCTTGGTTTTACTCTAGCTTATGCAAATAAGAGAAAAAATTCTACCCTTAAAGCTCTGGATTTGGCTTTTTCCCCCCATTTCTTTCCATTTACCTGTAAAAGCTGTGATATCTTTTTAATAGCCAACTAGAATTCATAAATAAATAAATAAATAAATAAATAAAATCACAGTTTTGGGATCCATTCATCCAGGGAGGGTCATCTGGGTTGATTCCATAATTTAGCTATTATAAATTGAGTTGCTGTAAACATTGATGTAGTTATGTCTCTGTAATATGCTGATTCTAGCTTTTCTGGGATAATATCCAGGACTGGGATAGCTGGGGTTGTAGGGTGGTTCCATCCATAAGTTTTTGACAGTTCACAGTGCTTTCCAGAGTAGCTACACCAATCTTCAGTCCCATCAACAGTTGTTAGTGTTCCGTGGTTAATATAACCAAGATAAATATTGTGGTTCTCTTTAAAGTTATAATAAATTTTCTAAAGTAATTTGTGTAAGAATGATGTTTCTAGTTGTGTCAGTGTTTGAGGATTTTATTTCATTTCAGTTTTTCCTTCATCATCCTCATGATATAACATTTTATTTATTTAGCTTTCGGGACACCCCTCCCCCACACCAGTGCCAAAAAAGGAAAGACAACAAGTCAATTTTGAGGAGCATTTCAGAAAAATTGGTATAAATAGTAAAACATCTGTCATATGATGTTATTTATTTATATTCACACCAGAGTTAAGAGGTTTCTCCGGAGGAGAATTTTCTCAAGATTTTAGTGGTTTACAAGATGAGTCTAGAGGACTTTTATGGATTCTTATTGGCATTCTATCGTTTGACTTGATCTCTCAGGGCAAGCTTTCAAATTCGAGCTAAGGCTAGGAAATCCTCTGAAAGCAGATGCAGGAGGAAGATGGACTTGCTTTTTAATGGCTTTTCTTCTAAGACTGTTGAGTGATTCAACTACTTTATTTAACTTGGAAAAATAAACTTATGAAATAAATACATATCACAGCTGCCTTAGCAGATATAAAAGGTAATAACTCCTTGTGGCTTTTTCTTTATTTCCCTGTAACTCAGTGATGTTGATCACCTTTTCATGTAGTGGGTAAACATCTGTATGTCTTCTTTAAAGAAATTTCTATTCAAGCCCTTTGCCCATTTTTGACCTGGGTTATTTATTTATTCACTTGGTATTGGGTGAAGTCAAATTTCATACATTGGATATTAATCCATTATGAAACAGTTTGCAAATATTTTCTCCCATCATAAAGTTTGCCTTTTCATTGTGATAACTCCATTTGCTTTGACAAAGGGTTTTAATAATAGTTGTCTGTTTTTAGTTTTCATTCCTCTGCTTTTGTTGTCAAATCCAAGAAATATTGCCAAACTAATATCAACAAGTTTCCCCATTTTATTCTAGGAGTTTTATAATTTCAGATGATCAGCTTAACTCTTTAATCCATTTCAAGATGTTTTCTGTGTGTGATTTAAGATGGGAGCCAATCCTCATTATTTCACATGTTCAGTGACAACTGTTAAATACTGATAAAAGAAATTAAGCAAATGCAAATAAACTCGAAGGTATTTCATGTTCATGGTTTAGAAAAATAAGTATTGTTAACTGTCCATGCAATCCCAGGGGAACTGTAGATTAATACAGTCCCTATTAAATCCTGGGGGCTTTTTTATAGAAGTAGAAGAAAAACTAAAATTCATATAGAACCACCAAAGTCTCTCCAATAACCACAAATATTTCAGAATAAACAAAGTTAATGTATCATGCTTTCTTATTTTGAAATATATTTCAAACTACAGTAATTGAAACTGTATCTTACTCTAATAAATACAAATAAATATTCTAAAGGAACAGGCTAGAAAGTCCAGAAATAAATCTATATGCACATGCCCAGCTGATTCAATGAGTGTTCTAAGAATACACAAAGATAAAGGATGCCATTATGTATATGTTTATTTTTAGGCTAATTTTTCATCTCCATCCCCATTCCACCACCCCCCATCTTTGTTAGATGATATTCATGCTTCACAGCCTTGGTAGGTTGGGGTTTACTTCGAAATTCACATCACCTGATTTTTAATTTTTCACATTATCTGATATTTGATCTTGACCTTTTTAGCTTTCTGGTACTTTTAATAACAACTTCTTCTTCATCTAACTCATCCTCCATTTACCCACCAAATTGTATCAACTTTATTACTTCCCCATTTTACCTTTCAAAGATTGTTATTTGTCTATTTCTCAAATTTTAAATGATTTGGTTTTATGTTCAATGCCTTCTGTTAAACTGGAATGTCTAGAAAAATGCTCACAAACCATAAAAGAAAAAAAAGATAATAGTAATATTAATTTTATTACTGGCAAATTCTATGTAAGCAACAATTTGATGAAAATAAAATAAAATTGGCACTACTGAAAATTTGCCTTCAGTTACATGGTTACGTGTATTTTTCAAGGTAATAGCTTTCAATTATCCTAAGGAATAGGAGTTACTAATATTACTACCTCAACACCTGATTATTCATAAAAATTCTTTATATACTTAATAAATAAGTGGCAAAGCCATGCAAAAGGTCTTACGCATGAAAATCGTTGTCATAACTTTTGCATTTGCATGGTATTTTTACTATTTCTGAATTCTGTAGGACCAATCAAGAAAGCCTTATGAAAAGATTCTGTGCTTTTTCAGAAAAATATTTGTATGTTCAGTCTTCATACAGTATGCTATATATTCTTAGAATTCTGTAAACTAAACGATTAAGTTAGGTAAAGGAAAACATTTTTTATATTTTTTAGCGGTAAAGCTGTAATCTAAGGAGAGTAGTGGAAAAATGTTTCCACCTTTAAAAAAAAACTTTTTTTTTTGTAGATAACTATGCTAACTGAAATTCTGTTTTTAAGTGTTGTTTGATAACAGCAAGAAAATATCAAAATATATAATAAGGGCTATTTCCCCAAAACCAATTCTAAAACTTTGCACTTTATGCTATTAAAAATGCTTATAAATGAAGTGTAACAGAAATAATTGTGTTTCTCTGAAACAACTTTATGGCAAATGGTGCATGAATCAATACATGATGAAACTTGTGCACCATTTATCTCTTTGAATGATCCACAATAAGTTCAAATATGTAATTATATTATCCAGGCCTGTCAAGAGGACAGAATAACTAAAGCAGATTGCCCTAGAGAAAGGCAAGAGAAAATGGAGTAAGTTCAGTTCAGTATGACAAGGTGATGATATGGAATTGGACCTTGAAACAGAAGAGATGTTCCCAGGGAAAAGCACTTCTCCAGAAACGACAGATAGCCTCGTACCTACCCGAGCACTTGGACTCAAGTCTTCTTAAGTTGGCAGCTATTTCAAAATCACTATTTAAGATACTGTCACTATGTTTAGGAGGCAGGAAGAGCTGCTAGAGAATGCATCTTATTCATAATGAGTGATTATCATTCCTAAAGCTTTTGGAAGGAAATGGCATCTATGTTGATATTTAAGGGAAAAGTAAACTATTCAAGTGAAATAATGGGTGCAGAAAAAGAATTTAAAAATGTGAAGAACAAGGGTTCCTACTAGACACTTGGTCATCAAGCTAGAAAACCTTTGTCTCCTAGTGACTTCAAACATTTCTAAATTTCAAATTGCAAACTCCTCTTTGTTTTTCTGCTGGAACATAAGATGTGTGTTTTAAATCCTTTCTATACCAAACATACTGCATAGGACAGAGCAGGTGACCAATAAATATTCATTAAATAATTATAGAAATAAACAAATGGATGCCAATGGCTGCTTAATTGTTGCATACATATGCATCATTTCCTGAATTGTTTGGTGTAATAAATTCCCCACCATATTTACTGTCTCTAGTCTTCTTCCTCTCTTTTAAATTATAAATGAGAGAGTATGGTATTCTTCTGTTTACAATCACTTAATGATTGAGATTCAATTATTCTGAAGTGCTGGGACAATGCGACTTTGAACACCTATTTTGAAAGACAATTTGGCATCAGAGAATGAGAGCTTTGCTTGCAATAATCCAATTCTTTGAAACCTAAACATGCAATTTAAACAACAAAGAAAATGAAATAAATGATTTATGCTAAAAAATTTTAGATACAATATGATTTGAAATAGCCAAAATTCAGACAAAGCTAATATATATATATATCATATATATGTATATATACATACATATTGTTTTGCTTCCTTGATGGAATTTCAGTGTTTTGTCTAAAATAGTATATAAATTCCATCTAACAATTAAGGAGTTTTATGTCATAGAAAAATATGAACATAAAGTATCATTCTGATAGCTATATATTTAAATGTCTACATAGTTGATAAAAATAAGTTATACATATAGACTATGTGGGGATGTGTGTGAACAGAAAAAGTCTGGAATATTACAAATTCAGCTATGAAGAGTGCTGTTTTTTAAGGAGAAGAGATATTATACATGGACCTTGTACCTAAGAGCACATTGAATTTGCTGACTACTCATAGTTGGGAGCTTTTTAAAAATTCTTAAGCTACTTTGTGTAAATAATAGTGCCATGCCTGAAGATATTATTTCTGAACAGTTTGCTTCTTACTTATTTCACTTGACCTATTGCACTGGTAAGGACTTCTGTGCATTCTGCTTGCAAGGCTAAGAATGACAAATCTTTCCTCATTTCCAGTATTTTGTGGGAAGCATTGAATCCTATGCTTTTCTGAATCCCATGCAGAAGTTCTTTATCACAATGAAAAGTTTCCCTGAATTCCTAGGTTTCTCAGAACTTTGATTGGGAAACTCAGCTGCCTAATTTATTGACATAGGAACTTTATTATATCCCTCTTCATTTTGATGATATAAATAAGATCTATACCAATAACCTAGCTCTCACTTATGATATTGCTAAATTGTGGGGACATTCTCTGTTTTTATTTGTGATCTGTTGCATTAAGGATATCGATTTTATTACTGGTCTAAAGAACCAAATTTTTTTTGACATTTTTTCTCTCTTGTCTCTTTTGTACTTCATGAATTTCTGCTCTTACCATTTCATTGCTTCTCTCCTACTTATTTTGGGTTAATTTGTTCATTATTTTCTAGTTTCCCAAGAAAGAAAATTAAATCGCTCGTGTTCAGTCTTTCAAAACAATTAAATAAGTTAATTTGCTGCTGATGTATATGAAAAACTGTGAAATGTTATTTTTTACTGCCACTCAGTTTGAAATGCTGTCCAATTTCCTCTATAACTTATTCTGTAAGTCAGTAATAACACAGCATATTATTTAATTTCCTATTTCCTGTGTCTTTTCTAGACAACTTTTAGTTGTCAGTCCCTCAATAAGTTACTTTGTTGTCAGAGAAACTTTCTGGTAAATGCCTGTGTTTTCAAATATATTGAAACTTCTTTTATGGCCTATTAAATGCATGTAATAATTGACTTGTCATGATCCCTAGGAAAAAAGAAACCTGTATAATTTATACATGAGGTAACATATAAATGTTGCTAGTTAAGTTGAATGGTTATAGTTTCAATAATACCTTCTTTATCTTCCCAATTTCTTTTTTTTAATTTAATATCTCCATCAATTACTGAAAGCAGGGTGCTAAGATTGCCAACTCTATTGTGATTTTCTTTTTATTTTCATTATGTTACTTCATGTGTTTCCATGTAATTATTAGTGACATATGGATACATGACTGTTGAGTTTGTGATTCATTGTCTCTTTTAATTTTATGAACTCTGTCTCTTGTAAAAATCATATTAAGACTGCTTTGCTTGTTATCAAAATAGTTCAAGTTGTCAGGATCTGAGAAACAACCATGGTTAGGGTTAGTGCTTCAGTATCCAAGATTTCTTACGGGAGAAATCTTGAGGAAATATCCTTTGAATAATTTTGAAAGAATGACACAATTTAATATTGTATTTGAAAAGCCAGAAGCTTTTAGCAATTTTAGAAGATGAGTATAATCTCTTACATTTTAAAATTATCATTATACAAGATTGTAACAGTATAGACAAAGTCCATACCGTATGTCCCATGGTCTTGTACAGAGACCACACAGAAGGGGGGCTTGAAATTTAGGCCTCATTAGTTTCCAATTATGTCTAATTGTATACAAATATCATTATGCTGTTCTTATATTTTACATGAAGTATTATTTTATTAACTCTAATGAGGTTGTGATAAATAAGAGATAACATATTTCATCTCTAAGGAAAATATTAAAAAATTATAAAAAGGGATTAGCTGTCTACATGGATTAGGTGGAACTATGTTTCCAAGAAACCCCTTTCCCGAATTTTTTGACCAGGTTTGATTTTGCCAAAAGCAACAGCATATTCAAGATTTGGAAGCAAGTATTGAATCAGCTATCATCATCC
>PVKS010028195.1:0-26693 GCA_004027875.1 Aplodontia rufa | reverse complement strand
AAGGGATTTGTTATTATACATTCATACATGCACATGTTATTGCAATAGAATTTGGTCCCATTCCTTCCCTGTCCTCCCGCTGCCCCCTGCTTCTCTCTGGTCTTTTATCTCCACTGATATCCCCCAATTACATATATATATATATTACATACTATATATATATTGTATTTTCCAGTTTTAAATGCCTGCATATGTACTGTTCTGCATCACAGGGGTGAAAAATATATCATACAGTATTTAACCTCTCTTTTTTCCTCCCAATCTCTCCTCCCTCCTTTTTTCTCCCCTTACATATCTAGACTTCCTCCAAATTGTAAATTACACTGAGTGTGATAAGTCTAGTATATAAGCTTGACTTTCTCTCACCTCTTTTGTTTTACTCTAGCGTCCACATATAAGAGGACACATTCTACCTTTGAGTTTCAGAATTTAGCTAATTTCACTTAGCATAATTTTCTCCATTTCCATCCATTTACCAGCAAAAATCATGATTTCATTCTTTTTAATAGCTGAGTAGAACTCCATTGTATGTGTGTGTGTGTGTGTGTGTGTGTGTGTACTGCAGTTTTGGGATCCATTCATTCACTGATGGGCATCTGGGTTGATTCCATAATTTAGCTATTGTGAATTGTGCTGCTATAAACATTGATGTAGCTATGTCAGTATAATATGCCAATTTTGTTTCTTCTGGGAAAATACACAAGAGGGGGATAGCTGTGTCATATGGCAGTTTCATCCCCAATATTTTGAGGAATCTCCATACTTTCCAGAGTACTTATGCTAGTCTTCAGTCCCACAAACAGTATATAAGGGTTCCAGGGTTCCTTTCTCTCCCAAAACCTCTCTAGGAACTGTTGTTTGTTTTCTTCATCTTTGCCATTCTCACTAGAGAAGGTGAAATTTTTTTTTTTTTTTGTAGTTGTTGCCCATGAATCTATGAACACTGCATTTTGGCTCCCTAAATAGTCATTAAAACAGTTATACTTCTTTAAGTGCCTTTTCTCCGCTTCACAAGTCCTCCAAGGGTGGAGACAGGGTGTTCCAATGTCTCTACAGTCCCATGGAAGAGACAGGCAGTGAGTCAAGAGTATGAACCTAGGAGAACTTCCAGGATATCCAGTTCAAGAAACTCAAAGTATATGGCACTGGAGGTAGACTGATTGAATTTAGATCCTGAGGTTTTCAATTGTTAGTTGACCTCAAACAGATTCCTTCATCTCCCTTTGCCTCAGCAATTTAATCTGTAAAATGTCTATAACAATAATACCTACTGTATAAGACTGCTGTGTGAATTAAAGTAGTAATCTATATAAAATTACCAAGAACAGTGTGTTACCCATAATAAGTCCTGTGCCTGAGAAATCTAACCTGTAAAATGTCTGTAACAATAATACCTACTGTATAAGATTATCATGTGAATTAAAGTGGTAATCTATGTAAAGTTACCAAGAACAGTATGTGTGACCCATAATAAGTCCTGAATAAGGATGAGCTATTATGGGTTTTATCACTTCATTTTATGGAGCAGGAACCAAGGTCTAGGATTAATAACCCATTACCAACTATTTTTATATTAAGCCAAACTTAAAAGTAATATATTGACCATCTATTTAAAGACATTCCCAGCTTGAATTGGGACAAAAATCATTGTACTATGCTTTGGCAAAGTTTTGCTTTCTATTTTTTAAACTTGATATCTTCAAATTGAGCTCTTCCCTGAATTTTTAAACCCTTGTGTATTACAGAGGAAATTGAATCAATAAATTTCTGATTCACTTACCCTTAACTCATCAAACCATCATTAGAGTTATTTGATGTCTGGGGAAGTCTTACGTGCCTGTGTATGTGGAGGTGAGCATGTCTTCTTCTAAACCAATAAATCTTTTCCAGTCATCCATAAATAGCAATAAAGTGCCAATAGATAGAAGCTACTCTAAACTCAGAATGCTTAGAAATCCAGAGAGCCTGTTGTGAGCAGCCCACAGTCAATCAGCCTTACTTAACAGCTCTCCCTTTTAATGGATGAGCATTTCCAGTTCAGAACGCATGACTTTCCTCCAACTAATATTTATTGAGTGTTCGCTATGTGCCAGGCATTCCTCTATCAAAGAGGGAAACATGAACTGCTTTTGTTTTTTATCTGTTCCAAACTAATTGTTGTGAACATCCTCTGAGACTTTTCTGACTGGGAACTGAGGACTTTAAAAAGAACATTTGAGATAAAGGGGTTCCTTAATGACTCAGCTATGATCCTATAGTCTTTCACTTTGGCTCATCCTGCTAATTTCTCCACTTTTGGTCTTGACAAAACATATATCAGTTTAGATTCAATATTGTAGACTACCCCTGGATCCTTCACCTAAATTTGACGTGCTTTAAACCACTGGTTCTGATACCCACTGGAAGCTGACACAGCTGAGGGATCTCACTTCCCAGTTCTCAGTGTCAGACACGGACTGCTCTTAGCAGAATACATGCTCCTGGATTAGTATGCATATCTCTGGAAAAAGACACTAGAAAGAAACAGCGGCAAGCATGTTGTGCAGAAAAGCACTAGAATTAGCAAGAAAAGAAGGAAAGAGAATGACCCCACTGATATTCCAGAAACTAATGAGCATGGCATTCCCTCAAAACACACCTAGTATTAGTGGTTAGTGTTTTGGAGTCCAAAGTACTCACAGTTCCAAGAATAGAATCAAATTAAGAGATACATAGTTTTCCTAAGGCTGTGAGCAGAATAATTTACTCCAGAGTGATATAGTCTAAGAAATGTTGGTATTCATGGACATGAACCTGGAAATCTTTTATATTCATTTAGAAACCTTATTTAGCTTTGCTAAGTCTCAGTTTCTTCAACTGTGAAATTGAGATGTAACTCATAGGACTTGGGCAAGAATTAAATGGTTTTTTGCATGTAATTCATTTAGTACTTATTAAATATTCAATTAATGTTAGCTGCTAATATTATTTTATTTGCCTTAGAGTAATAGGATGTCTAAGTGAATTCCAAACAAGAAGAACTATGGAGGAGAAAGCAGGTAAAAGGGTTATCTATTGTGTATATGTATAGATAGTCATCCATTCCTTGAGTTTTGATTTCCTATATTGTGAATGGGTGGACACAATGTAGGAGAAAGTACGAACAAAGATATAAATAGATAAATGAAGGGAATTAAAATGCTGGACCAAACCAGGGAGTCTGATTAGTAGCAGCATCCAGACTGAGGCCAGCCTTTCAACCTGCATGCTGCCAAGGAATGTATATCTGCTAGCAGTGAATTAAAACATCAAGAGAGAGGCAGAGCTCAAACAGGCAGTGCCTGGTGGAACTGTGCTCAAAACCTAACATTAATAAATAAGAGCATCTCTCTTTAAAGATTTTGAAATAAACAGCACAATGTGCCAAGAAAGATAGAAATTCACTCTCTGCTCACTCTGGATTCAAATATATATAACTCACAGCGGCACTGAGGTCTCCCGTTCAATTTGGCAGAAAGCTTGGGCTGGGGAAGGGACTCTCTCTCCTATTAGGGTTTTGTTTCTTATACAACTTCCTTTTATTCTGAGAGGACAGATATTCATAATCACAACTTTGATATTATAGAGGGGATAATAGACCACCTGCTGATTTAATGAATTATGGATTTAAAATAACCTGAGTTCAAATCACAGGAGATTGTAATTGCTCTGTAAAAATTATGCTGAGTGAAATTTCCTAAACTCAGAGACTCAGGCCTGAATGTTTTCTCTCATATGTAGAAGCTAGAATACAATCAGAAACAGACTGATAGTTGGCTAAGCTAATAATAAGATCAACATGGGTGAAATTTTACACGAGCAGGGGCAACCTTGCCTATGACTCTGGGGGATGAAGGGAGGATGGCAGAGGGGTGGGAATAGGAGGGATATCAAGGCAGCTGGAGAGAGATAGTATGGGGATTATCAACCCAGTGGGGAAACTTCGTCTTCCATGAGAAGCCCAACTAACATGGGGGTAAAGTAGGGGGAAACATGGGATCAGGGAGAACCCAGAGTGGGGAGGCCATGGAATGGCATCAGTCTCGGGTTGCCCTGTCATTATGTATGTGTTCATGCTTATATGGCAATGATTCCCTCCTAAATGTAAGACGATCTTGAACAAATAAAAATTAATTAATTAAATTTAAAAATAACCTATGTTATAACAGATTTGGTCAAAACATGAGAGAAACACAAGCATTTGGCTCTTTTTATTGTGAGGATTTTTATAGTCTTCTACAGGCAAAGTTTGTTGGTTTTTAATATGCCTTTGTACACATCATATTTACCCATGCATTTATTTTTACCTGTACATGTGTATAAATATCATATAACCAACCTTCCAGAGCTTAGAGGATCAGAAAGAAGTCTGAGTTTCCAGAATCAGCTTCCAAGGTAGTATCATGGAACTGGATGACAGATTAGAAAATATCTCTGTCACCATGAAGAATTTGAGGAATAGGGCTGGAGCAGTGGATCAGCGGTTGTGGCGCTTGCCTGGCACACACGAGGACCTGAGTTTGAATCCCAGCACCACGTACACAATGATGTGTCAGAGCAATGAAGGCTACATGAAAAAATAAAATTGATTCTTTCTCTCTCTCACTGTCCCTCTCTCTTGAAAAAAAGAAGAATCTGAGGAATAATCTGGAAATCAGAGTTTTTTTTCATTAAGGAGTTGAGTTTTTGTACAATCATAAATGTGTATAAAGTAACAGTATGATATGCACTTGATCTTAAACTGTGGTTACCCCCACATTGCCCACACCCCAGTCTCTAGAGTCTTCTTTATTATGCCCCTATAAAAGATATAAATATCCATATATATGTGTGTGTGTGATTGTGAATTTTTCAGAATTAAATAATTGCATAAGGATTATTTGACTACTGGTGGGAGCAGGTAGAGTATGCTACATTGTTGATTGTCTCCCTTGATCCCTCCCTACTTTCCCTCCCTCTCCCATCACTCTGCCTCTCCCCCTTCTCCACCTACATGTCTTTGTTTCCCCTAGATATGTATTGGTATGCCTTTGGTTGACTACCTTTCACCCAAGATTTTTAAATCACCCACATTACTAGCCTCTGGGACCATTTCATCTCTAGTATGATAAACTTGCCACAAATTTCTGAATTCTTTCCTGCATGTCAACCCCATTCTAGACCCTGGCTGGAGCCATGTGCTTCTTTGGGAAATTATGACTGTGCTTGTTACAGAAGCAGCAAAATCAACAGAAGATCAGTCCTATAAGATTCATTGTCTGACTTCTGAATCTCATGCATGTGTTTCTGTTTGGCTGATCCTAAACCACATCTAGACCTGCTGCAAGGGAGCCTGTGAAATAAGATGTCGTAATGGACAAGGAAGGAAGCTATCCCATGGATATGCCACAGCAGCATTCCAGGCAGAGTAAAGAGAAAGAACATAGATAAGAAGCAGAAAATTTCATGCCATCTTAGTATGTCAATACAGGAAGAATGTCTTCTGTGGCTTGAATGTAGAGTGGATATTGGGGAATTGTGGAAGAAGCCACTTTGGAAAATTTGACAACAGATTATGAAAGCAATTTTATGACTTTCTGTGGACTCTGACTTTTAGTGGGTAGGCTCATAATTTCATAAATATCTGATATTTGAAGATACACAACTGGTACAACTTTCACTACCACTATATTATATTACTTACTTGATATTTTTTCCTTAGAATGAATTTTTTTTTAAAGAGAAAGGGGCAGTGAGAGAGAAAGAGAATCAGTTTTATTTAGTTTTTCATGTGGATTTTGTTGCTCTGACATGTCATTGTGTACGTGGTGCTGGGGTTCAAACTCATGTACTTATGCATGCCAGGCAAGCGCCGTAAGAGCCATCGCTCCAGCCCATCCTGAGAATGATTTTTAAAGACTCAATGTTTTTATTTGAGCAATGATATATTGCTTATTCTCAGAATTATGTCAATGAAATCACAGACTTGATGTAAGAGATGTATTTTTCCTAATACAAATTATAATAAATACAAAGCTTTTAAACAAAAAGTATACAACCCCAAAATCATATTTTATGTCACTAAAATTTATAAGTACTAGAGTTTACAAAATAGAGCAATAGACAATGAAAACCACTGAGAGCTTTATATATACACAGAAATCGCAAGATCAGATAAAAACAAACATAACTGACAATGAATAGGGTAGATTAGAAAAAAATTTATAAGCATGAGTTCAGGTAAAAGTGCAATATCATTTGAATTGGAGCAATGGCCATAGGAATGAAAAGGAAAAAAACAAGAGTTAGATTTTAGATTCAGAATGCAAGAGATTTGATACTGACTGCTTCAAGAATTCAGAATGGGCAAGGAGTTAAACTGACCACAAAGAGGTAGCGTAGCTGACTGCTGCTTGGTGGATTGTGTTTCAGTAAGCGTAGAGAGTAAATATTAAAGATTTGATTTTTGAGAGACTAGAGAGGTGACTCTGTGGTAGAATGCTTGCCTGACATCCATGAGGTCCTGGGTTCAATCTCCAGCACCACTTACACAACTAAGTGGAGGAAAACCAAAAATCGATCCTCTCTCTCTTTTAAAAAAAGTATTTGATTTTTGAACATGTGCTTGAGAAGTCCGGTTGGACACATAAGTTTTGAAGAACCTTTGAGATATCAATTAGATATAGACCCTGACAACTGTAAATGTGTGTCTGTAATTCAGGAAATCAATCTGAGATAGAGCTTAGTTTGTGGAGTCATTGACCTATATGCAGGTGATTAGAGTCATGGAAGTGGGCCTGAGCCTTCAAGGAGAGATGAGCCCAGTAGGCTTTAAAAATAAGGTACAAGGGGAATTAGCAAAAGACACTGAAGAAGTATGTGAAATGTTGTCCTTGGAAGACTTTGAAGAAGGAGGTTTCAATAAGAAGAAACTTCTTACAAAGTCAAAAGTCAAAAAGGTGAGACTGAAAAGATGCCTTTGGATCTGGGTATAAGAATATTGATGTTCCCTCATTGAGCAGTTTGCAGAGTTGCCAGAGCAGATGTTATATTGCCCTGAGCTAAATATCAATTGGGATGTAAATAAATGGAGACTGTAGATTTAGAAGGATGGTAGTTCTCAGCCAAGGATGATTTTGCCCTCTCTGGGACATCTGGCAATATCTAGAGACATTTTTGGTTGTACCAACTGGGGAAGTGCTTTTAATGTCTAGAAGTATAGGTTAGGAATGCTTCTAAACATCATAGACTACTCAGGATAGCTCCACAGCAAAAAATTATACCACTCCAAATGTCTATAATGTTAGAATTGAGAAACCCTGCTTTAGACAAAGACCTCAAACCCTCACTGTGAAAAGAAGAGAAATAAGGTCTGACTTGTTATGAGTGGAGGGGGAAACAAACATTTTCTTCATGTTAGAAATAAAATTGTTAGAAACACCGAGGTGACATGAGAAAAACAAACAGGTGTCTGGAAGCGGATGAGCAAAGCAAACTACTTCTACAGAAGCGTGCACTCACAAAGGGGATCTTGAAAGAAGGCACACCTAGATGGGCAGTCCACCTGCTTATATTTCTAACCTGAAGCAATCCTGCCCTTTGCTCTGATTGGTGGTGCACTGGGGTACAGTCTGCACAATTGGCTATTATAAAACTGGGGCAGGTACAGAAAAGAACTGAGGGTGTAATGGGATATCTGTTAGGGAATTTTAAAAGGTTTTATCTCTGACCACATGGTGTCCCACCCTAAGTGCCATTCTTTTGCACATAAAACTTAAGACTGAACAAACACTACATTCTGAAAATGAACCATCAGACTTTCTATTTCTCACATTCAAGAAATGAGATTTGAGTATAAAGAAAAGAAGGAAGAAAAAGAGAAAATAAAGGTAAGTTGGTCAAGTAATGAAGAGTATATTTTAAAGCTTATCTTAGGGACACTGGACAGCAAAAGGGATTTCCAGCTCTCCTCTCCACCTCCCCTTCTAAGACTGGAATGAAGGCAATTAGGAAAAAATATGATTATGATCAATAGGCAGATGAAGGAGGACTAAGGAAGGTTATGCTGGGAAGTAGGAAGCTAAGGCATCATGGGGCAGGTAGAAGAACACAGAAAAGGATAAGGAACAAACCTTAAAGAGAATGGTAAAATTTTGAGCAGTGAATGTTGATATTGCAGATAAGAGATGTATAACTTCTAAACAGCAATATAGAACAAGATGAATTTTGAAATTACAATTTTTGTTCACTTGCAAGGAAACCAACTTACATGGTAATGTTGTTACCAAAATCTCAGTTCTTGTCCTTGATGCCAATTTGATAACGAGGACATGATTTTGAGGGGAAAAAAAAGATTTATTGCTTTACTAGCAAAAAATAAATACAGGGAGTCTTGTCCCAGAGGCTATGATTCTCCCATCAGTAGGAATATGTTTTTTAAGAGGTGATTGAAAGCCCAGAGTTGTAATTTATTTGTTAATTTGAGATCTTCTGGTATCATCCCCACGTCTGAATTACTTCATTCCTATGCTGGGTGTGTACTGAAGGATAGGTAACTCTGCCTGGGATGAGGAAGAAAGGCAATCCTGTTTTCCCAGAATTAGGAAGGGAGAGAGTAGGAAGGAAACATGTCATTTTAAAAATAAGCTGCAGTGTCAAAGCAGCAATGGCTACATTCAAAGCATAAATTGGACCACTGTTACAATACGACTTTGCCAGGCAGCACCTGGCAAAGAACAACATCAGGGGGGAAAAAAGCACAGACAAACAAATGTTTTGGGTTATCAGGAAAACAGACTTCTGAGAAAGCACAGAAGTACATGGGTTAAAATATGTTTGGGATAATGGTCCTTGCCACAAGTCATGTCTCAAGGATAGATGTATACTTCCAAGTATCTGGGCTCCTAACAAGTGATCATTGAGTAATTTAAAATAATCACTAGGGTCAAGACTAATACCTCTTGCTAATTATTCTTTAGCAATAGCTTTAATCCTTTTTAAAAATTGTATCTGCATAGCTGCTAAATAAATCAGGAATAATTGGATGGTGAAGCAGATGAGCAAAACTGAACTGAGAGTTGGAAGGTCCTTTTACTCATTGTTCATCTTGGGCTTTGCATTTATTTTATTGTACTTTAGATTTTGCAAAGTCAGAGCCTTGGATTCTCTTCATTTCTCTACTCTTCAAAGTGTCTTAATTCAATGTGCCTGATTTGCTCATTTTATTCCCAGTGCTTCATTTGTTCTTTGTCCAAAGTCACTAAGCCTTTTTTTTTTTTTTTTTTTGGCTCAGGGTTTTACATTGCAAGACCTATTAATGACACTGGCTCATTTTGTGACTAATACTACATCCTTAAGACATTTACAAAAACAGCCTGCAAATCCTCTGTTGTAATTAGGTCAAATAATTCTAGAAAATTTCTTTTGTTGACTGATTCTATAGACTCATCATGGCCTTTTAGTGCTTTTTTTTTTTTTCCTGGCATGAAGATAATTACTTCTATTACCATCCTCAAATAACAATGCTTTTCTTCTCCAGTCTTTGTCTGGAGCTGTCCATTAGCTCACTGACACCAGAATTTCTAAAATGTTGCTTTTGTCCGTAATTTATTTACCCAGAAATTTCAGCTGAGTCGCCAGCATTTGGTTTCCAGCTATGGTCAGCTATTTTCTAATCCAGATCCCTTATCTATTCAGTTATAAAATCAGACAAATTCTGGATAGTGTGTATGAGGAGCCGATTTGAGGCATAGGTACATACACCGGTTGGGAGATCATCTTTCTTTTTTTTTTTAAACTGCTGATTTTATGTTGATTTGCTCTCTCTGTGCTCTACTCCGTTTTTTCAAACTACAAGGTAAAAACAAGTCTTGCTCAAATGCATACTGACCATGTTATTGAAGACTAAAACTCTCTAAATACACCCTTAGAGTCTTCTTCAACCAGGGACCATCTACTTCTGCGAAACTCAATTATATGGGCTGCAGCAGCGGCTCAGCAGTTACAGAACTTGCCTGGGTTCAAACCCCAGCATCACATACACAATAAAGTGTCCAAGTAATGAAAGCCACATGAAAAGCTAAATAAAATTGATTCTGTCTTTCTCTCTCACTGTCCCTCTCTCTTAAAAATAAAATTCAATTATATAGTGGTTATAGAACAAATCCAACTCTAAAGTTTAATCAAGTAAATCCTCTGGTCCACCTAGCCAGGGTAAACAGTTGATTTTGGCTCCTATGCAGATAAACTTCTACTGTTCATTGTTATAAATTTGTTCAACAGCTGTTGAACACAAGCTGAAATTCCTGTTTCTCAGTGGACTTATCTAGCATTCCATTTATTCTTTGAACATGCAGAAGATCTAATGTATAATTGTTCTCAAAATATTTTTTTGGGTTTACAAGGAAGAGTGAACAGCTGCTCTATTTTATCCACTGAACATATCCTCACTCAGATCCATTGCACTATGCATCAGTGAGTCTGCTTAGCCGTCTACCCTATCCGCATCAGACCACAAGGTTTTAGGCCACTCAGTGCCAGTACTTGGTCCTAGTAGATTTATATCAATCCTCACATTCCAAGGACTTGCTACCTATCATATCTGATTGTAATAAGCAATTAATCCAATCAGGCCAATGAAATGCAAGGAGTTATTCACTTGGTCCTTCTAGAAATAATGCTTCCATGTTATTCCTTGGGATCTAGTACAAGAGAAGATTTATTTCTGTTGTACTGATGGGGGAAGTATAGAGTTTAGGAACAAAAAAATTTAAAGACAACTTACCTGAGTTTAAATTACGGTTTTTCACTTTGTATGATCTTGAGCAAGTTATCTGATCTCTTTCCCTCAGTGTTCTCATATGTTCAATGAGGATATTAGTAATTTCTACTAGTAGGGTTTGTTTTGAACCTATACTTCTTAAGCACTAAAAGCAATACTGGCATGCAGTAAGCACTATTATGGACAATAAATATAGTTCTAGAATCGGCTGTCAGTCATTTTCATGGCAGCTACTCTTAAGAAGGGGCAGAAATGTGGAAGATGGAGAGAAGAAATAGAAAGTTGGATTTGAGCAGTAGCATTAAGCTTTCTGTAGCCTATCCTAACCTCTGACTTTTCAGTTACAGTTTTAGTGATGAAGCCAGTTTGAGTTGATCTTTCTGTTACTTATAATAAGATGTAACTAGTTTTAATTTAATAAAGACTGTAAGCTACCAATTGCTTTTGGATATAAAAATAAGGCATAGACATCGTCTCACATTCAACATGTATTTATTGAGTTCCTATTTTATCTAACACAATGTTCAATCTTTAAGGTCATTTTTTAGAATCCTAGGTAAGATGATAAGCATTCAGATAAATAATTACAATGCAAACTTTCTAACACAGATACAGATAAGTTGCCTGGAAATACAGAAAAGACATAGCTCATGTGAGATCATATTATTGTATGTCTTCTTGGGGAAATGCCATTTAGAAGACTCAGAAAGTAATAAAATCTGCTCTAAATGTTGATTATCTATACATTTATTCCAGAAATATTTGAGTACTTAGTAGTGTCAGACCTCATCCAAGTAGACAGAGAAGATAATGTTGAGCAAAGTTCGACATGATCTCTGCTCTCACCGAGCATCAATGGGAGAAGTGGCTGATTAAAGAAACACACACAAATACTACAAGTTCTTCTGGGGGAAACTGCAACAGGTAAAACCCAAGGTGGTCATCCATGTTTTGGCATTACCCCTGGATAACAAAGCATATATACATTGATTGCTATTGTTTTGATAATGTTTCCACCTCAATTGTATCTCTATATACTTCTAATAAAATATGTAAAAAAAAAGAATGAAAAAAAATACTACAAGTACAAGGATCTGGGGTGTGGCTCAGTACAGAGCACAGGGTTAGCATACGGTAAGCCCTAGGTTTGATCCCCAGCTAAAAAAAGAAAGAAAGAAAAAAAAAATTGTTCAAATACTGTGGTAAGTGCTATGAAAGAGAAGTTGGCAGAACTCCAGGAATATGGGATTAAAGGAAACGTGAGGTCAGAAAATGATTATCCACATTTTATAGGTGAGGAAACATCATGTCAAAGAGTCTTACTTGCTCAAGATCTCCCACTGGTTGGTGCCAGTGACAGAACCAAAACCCAGGACTCTTGAACTCTAACCTCCTGCTTTCTCCACTACCACAACCACTGTGCTCTTGGGTGAGGCTATTCGTTCTTGTCTGGAAAGGTCCTAGGTCAACCACTTCCTAATAAAGGTTTTACTCTCAGAAAACACAACGTCTGTCTCTTTACTGATTAAAAAAATGCTTTTTAAAAGTTCTGTCTGTGACAATCTTCTTGCTGTAAGGTGGACTTGTCATCCATCTAGGACAAGGTATTTTATAGCAGCAGAAGAAAGGTTAAACTTGGGAAGGGGAGAGTTAGGAAAACATCTGTAATATATTTTTGGTACTAAATTAATGTCATTTCCAGTCGTGCTGCCTGATTCCTTGCCTTTCTTTGACAAACTGACAAATAATGAAAACCAACCCAAATTATGCCTACTGGAGGTCACACGTGGCTTAACTGGACTCTTCAGTTGAAGTGTTGACATGTGGCAATTTTGTAAAAACAAATGATCATTATAGGGGGCATGACAGTCACCACAAATAGGAGGCAATTAGCATGTGTCACCACTGGCTGCTGGTAGGAACATCTTAATAGACAACAAATAATAAAAGTTAGTGTATTGAGACCAGCTCAGTTAATTAGTTTCTTCTTCTTTGGTTAGGGACCAAAGTAAACTATTTTAATCTTGTTTTTCCTCCTCTTCAACAGATATCACAGTTCCTCATGGGCAGAGTCAGGGTCCCTTATATTCTTTTCGGTTCCTCACTTCCATGAAAAGAACTTTAAAAATGTCCTTATAGTTTTACCACCTTCTTTGCAAAATAGATGTTGTTTTTTATTGCATTTTTCCTGCTCAAGGTATCCCAAAGTAATTTACAGTAATGAGTTTCGAATCTGGATTGACAGTGGCTCGGTAAGCCACTAACAATCATGTTAGCCATCTCAGATTCAAGGCTAGCTTACACCCAGCCCTAAAATTAAAATCTATCTCATCACAAGAGGCACTGTTTCCTGAGAGATTCAGATAATCCCCCCCCATCTCTTTCTAACTCTCTCTCCCTCTTCCCCTCTGTCAAACTGACTTGCACTAGCACTGACAGTTGTCAGATGGATATGAAAGGATACAATATGTATCACTCTCATAGAGGCAGTTGATGATTTAAAATTGAATTTGGAAAGTGCTTAAAGCATCCTGGGAAAGCCAACATGAAGAACCAGGTTACACTGGGTCTATATCAAAGCTATCAAGTGCATCCAATGCTGAGTTTGCTTCGAGGAGCCTAGAAATTGGATGTCATTTCCTGTAAACACTATGCTTAAATTAATACTCTCCTCAATGCTCCCAAAGAACTCTCCAAGTCCCTTATCATAACCTTTTGCAATACATACTGTAATTACCTGTATATTTGTCTATATCTCTCAGTGATGGTAAACTACAAGAGCAGCAACTCTGGTTATTTTGTTCACTGTTGGACTCAACAAGGTTTACTGCTTTGCTTGGCCCATAATAGTTGCTAGATAAGTGAGAAGGAAGAAGAAAGAAAATACGGAAATAAGTACGAGGGGGGAAGAAGAAGATGAGAAGGAAGGAAAAAATAGAGATGGGAATTTAAAATAGTTTCCTGTACACAGAGAAGAAAAATAGGATTGATCTGAATCCTTGTAGCCATTCTAGAATATTCAGGGTTTAAAGGACAATAAATTTGTCTGGTATGCTCTCTTAGACCATTTGGGTTGCTAAACAGATTATCACTGACAAGGTGGCTTACAAACAATACAAATGTATTTCTCACTTTTCAGGAGGTTGAGAAGTCTAATGTCAAGGTGCTGGCAGATTCTGAGCCTGATGAGGACCAGTTTTCTTGCTGATGGATGGCTATTTTTGCAAAGTGACCTCTTGTGGTAAGGGTGAAAGAGTGAGGAGCTCTCCGGTGTCCCTTTTATTGGGGTCAATAATCCCATTTAAAAAAACATTTTTAAAGAAGGGGAGACAAAGAAAGAGAGAATCAACTTTATTTAGTTTTTCATCTGGTCTTCATTACTCTGATACTCCGTAGTATACATGGTGCTAGGGTTTGAACCTGGGTCCTCGAGCATGCCAGGCAAGCACGATACAGCTGAGCCACAGTTCCAGCCTTCACTAATCCCATTTCTGAGGGCTTTACTTTTATTATCTTATTTTTGCCAAGAAACCACACCTCCTAATACAATCACATTGGGCATTGTTTCAATATGAATTTGGAGGGGACATTCATATTCAGTCAATAGCATTTACTGTGTTCCTGAAGAGAGAATCTCTCCTATTACAACTCTGATGAAAGTTCAGTCTTTTCTCAAACTTCACAACTTGCCTAAGCAGCCTTTGGTATTTTCAAATTGCCTTAATTATTGGAACTTGCTTGTCCAAAACTGCACAGCATATCTTCTGCAGCTCTGACATAGTATTCTTAGTTTACATCCTCTAGCATCCAACAAAGGAATCTGACTCCCTTTTGTACATCAGGGTTCTCAGTCATTTGAAAGCTCTTCCTGGATATAGACTGATCATTGTTCTCACCATTATCTTTTGGGCATTCTCTGACTTCTCTTGAGTAAAGGCATCCGTCATTTTGAAGAATACTGTAGCTGTGCCCTCACCCTAGAGAGCATATGGCACTTTATCTCTCTGTTGATCAGAACCCTTCAGCTATTCTATAAAAAACTGCTTTCTTTTGACCTTGTGGTCTAAAACTTCAGATCTTTTTTTACATTAATTTTGTGAAGTAATGAATCTGGCATTGTTTATTTGTAATAGAGGACTTGGGAGTTTATTTTTGCTTCTCTTTTGTTATTATTTTTAATTGGAATTTTGCCTTGATAACATTTTTATTTTAACTCATCTATTTGAGCTTATCATTTGTGATTGTTGATTTTTCTAAACGTACTGATTTGGTCTTTTGATAATTCACTGTACCAGTCAACACAAATTAGTCTTAGATATAAACAAAATAATCAAAGTGCTAGGGTCTACTGTTATACCACTCCTCGGTACTTATCCTAAAGAACTGAAGTCAGCATACTATAATAATATTTGAAGTCCCATATTTATAGCAGCACAATTCATAGTAGCCAGGTTATGAAAACAGTTTAGCTGCCTGTCAACAGATGAATGAGTAAAGAAAATGTATACATAGGCAAAGGAGTTTTATTTGGTCATAAATAAGAATGAAATTATGTCATTTGAGGAAAATGAAAGAACCTTGAGAGTATCATGTTAAATGAAATAAGCCAAACTCTGAAAGTCCAAGGTCATATGTCTTCTCTCATATGTACAAGGCTAAATAGAAAAAAATGAAAGAAAAAAATCTAACTAAAACAAACAAATAAAAAATGTCGGGAAAGGTCTCAGGACCACAGACCGGTATAATAGAGGAAGGGGTCTGGCAAGGAAAAGGAGAGTAAAAGGGAAAAAAACTGACCAAATTATATTGGTATATTGCAAATATGTAACAATTATTTTTAATTATAATTATTTTTAATTATATTTAATTATTTTTAATCATAATGCACCAATAAAAATGAATTAGAAGTTAAACTCCATGCTTTTATAATTAGATCATTGTATAACTTATGGCATATATACCTAAAAATGGAACCAATAAAAAAGAAATAACAGATTCAAAAAAGTGCTAAGGTCTGAAGATACACAGCTGAGTAAGATAAAGTGTCTGCCACAAGAAAAATTACAGGCTACTAGACAAAATGGATACATTCAGTTGATGAAAGTATATGTGAGTACAAGACTAGAGAGATGTCCTGGCATTAAGAAAATATAGAGAAAAGTCATCTAAATCAGGTATGGTTTGGAGGACAGAAGGCTTTCTAGAAGAGGTGACAATAGAGATAAATTTTGAAAGATGTGTACAAGTTAGCTAGATGAAAAGAAAGAAAAAGAGAATTTCAGGCTAAATAAATGACATAGGCAATAATAGCTTAGAAGCATGAGAGTAAAATGACATATTTTTTCATCTACTGTGTTATGTATACCTTTCATCTTTGTCTCTACCACAAGTTTGAAAAACAAACACCCTGTGATAGTAAATGTTAGGCACCAGCTTGACTAAGTTAAGGGATATGCAGGAAGTTCTTAAAGCATTTCTGGGTTGGTTTACAAGCATTTCCAGAAGACATAAGCATCTGAATCTGTGGACGGAATAAAGAATATTGCCTCTCTCTCAATATGACCAGTTTTACCCAAGTTGATGAATAGAACAAAAAAGTAGGAAAAAACGTGAATTCATACAGTGTTCTAGAGCTGGGACGTCCATTTTATCCTGCCTAAAACATCAGAACTCCTGGACCTCAGGCTTGCATTACTCTACACTCCACACTCCCAGCTCTCAGGACTTTCTCCTCAGACTGACAGGTACACCAATGGTTCCCCGGGTTCTCAAGGCTTCAGACTCAGATTGAAGTACACCACTCATTTTTCCATTTCTCCAATTTGCAGATTGCACAATGTAGGACAAATCAGCGGCCATAATCAAGTGAGCCAATCCCTATAATAAATCTCCTTTTATAAATCTCTGTGTATGTTCTATTGGTTCCATTTTTCTGGAGAACCCTAATATATACTTTATACCAGCATGCAGGACATTGATGAAATATTTACTATATGCCTGTCCTTTTTAAGGCTCCAGTATGGCATGATATGATAAGAAAATTATACATATGGGGCAATTTGGCATTCAAATACTTTATGACATGTGTTTCCAGAATGTACCATCCCAAACTTTCTAGAAGATTTTAGCACAATACAAAAGGCAGAACATGTTTACTCTCCTGATATTTTTGAAGCTGGTAAAATTAAAGAGGTAGCAGTTGTCCTGGCAACCTTGACCTTCCAGACTGTGAGTCATTCATTTTTTAGTGGGTGAGAGAAGACCTGTCACCAGCCAGATCTTGTCACCAAAAAAGCACTAAATCTAGAAATCAAGATGCTGTCAGATTGTCTGCTCCAGTTTAATGGTCAAAGCAATGACTTTTACAGAGCTTTGACCTATATTACTCAGAATAACACCAACTCTGATAAAGATAAAAACAAGATAAAATTTCAGTGACTGAGCACAAAAGAAGTTTACCACTCACATAACAGTCTGATGACTCCTCAAAGTCAATGGGCATTTCTTTTCCCCATGATTCAGGGACCCAGTTCCCACCTATTTCTGGTGCTATTCATTGTGATAATGAATTTTCCAAACTCTTTGTGGTTATGCTTATCAAACTGGTGAAAGGGGAAAGCAAATATGGAGAAAAAGCATTCATTTCTTAACCTCTGCTCACATCCCATTGGACAGCATGTGGCCATGCTGTGTTTCCCTCACTGGTCAGCCTTTTCCTTGCTCTTTGAAGGCGAATATATGAAGTTAAGCATCCTTACATTAACCACAAGCTTTGCGATGAGCTACATACTGGTACAGTCATTTTCTAATATTGTGAACACCCTAACAATCAAACCAAATACTTAAAATAGTTAAAAATTTTCAACTGATAAATATATCAACCATTTACCCAGCATCCACCAATTATTTCTTTCTCTCAAAATGAATTTTCCTGCAATTATTAACCTAATACCATTAATTAGTGAATTCTCACCAATACACAATTTAAGGTACTATTTCAAAATAAATTATTAATACTTATCAAGCTCACAAAATTGGTCTCCTGAAAATCTAGTCACTTGGGAGGTATTTATTTCTTGTCAAGAACAAACAGCATTTATAAAACCAAAACTAAATTTAAAATAATGGGAATCTAATATGATCCAGCAATATGTAACTATATTAATTTTCCTCCAATATCATAATCAAACTATTTGATAAAATAATTTAGTAAACTCTGCATATCCTAACCATATTATCTTACAATTAACAATTTTCCATGTTGCTGTAAGGACATCAAGAGTATCTACTCTGCCAAATGTTTTGCAGAAGGTAAGCAACTCCAAATCCTATTTTATTATAAAAAGACAAATATGTGTGGCATATACCTTTGTGGGTTAATGGGTGGATTTGTACCTATCCCGTTTCCTAGCAAGAATTAAGTTTTTGTCAGAATACTCAGGAATTATTAATTTCATTTGAAAAATGACTATAAAAAGCTAAGAAATTTGCCAGTGTGAGAGATCCTGGAATCCATCAGCCATCCAGCTAAAGATCTTTGGGAACCTCATGATGCTATTTTTTAAAACCCTAGAAAATAGGAAAAGTTATTGTGTTCAGAGTTTTCCATTTCTCAGGTACAGCAAAGAACAAAAGTTTTGGGGAAGGGAGGGAAAAGGATTTCGTACCAAGTATCCCGGGGAAAAGATATAGTATCATATCATCATAAGTTGTTTTATTTTTTTTCTCTACCTCTGACATTTTCAGAGGGTCTTTCCATTGCAAAGACACTTTGTTCACTTTTAATAGTGCCATCAAAAGAAATGCTTGATTATCTATTTCAAAGCTGCATTATATACAGGGCCATTTCCTTCTGCAAAACTACTAATGGAACTGATGTGTTAAGAATCATACAGGCAATACTTTTAGGGTAGCAACAAAATGGAAAAATAAGTAATTTTCAATATTCTGTCAAGGTGATTCTGTAGCAATTTGTGTGAAATAAGATGTCTATCTTCCTTTTCTTGGGCTCCTAAAAGAATGCTGGAAGTACAGGGTCAATCATGGGAAAAAGTAAAATGTTGAGAAAATCTTGGAGAGCCCTGAGAAAATTTGTATCATTCAGCTTCTTTATTTTGATGACTACTCTTTTCCAGAGTTCGTCCAAATATTTGCAATTGGGATTCATGAATGACTCTAGGATTATTCTATCATGAATACCCCTCTGGAAGATCATAAGCTCAGAAATCATGACTTGAAATCTCCCAGCTTTTTCATTGATTCCCAGTGGGAGACACTGTTTAATTATGAACTTCCGTGAGCTTCAGGCTTATCAGCTGCAAAATGAAGACAGTGATATTGATCAACAAGGCTTGTACAAAATTTAAATAAGATAAGCTATTAGAAAACATACAAGGTGTTACGCTTAGAAATATCTCCAGAAATGAAAAAATCTTATTTTTCCCATGCAAACAGTAAGTAAGCAAAGAACTTAACTGGGAATGCAAAGCCCAGTATTCAATTTTTGTCATGATTGTTACTCCAGTTTCTTCAGGAAGAATACTTTTTATGTCTTTGTTATTTCTGTTGATCCTTCAAAAACAGAAGCAAATTAGATCAATGACTGTAGTTTGGAGCCTGTTGGAACAGAGAAGCATAAATGACACAATAGTTGGTGTCCGGCAGCTGTCATTTCTGAATTGATGCATCATTATCAGTGCTGGGAAAAATCATATGACATCTACTGACATTGATTAAAGCTGATTTTCCCCTGAAATGCTCTCTCTCACATCCACTGCACAGTAATGAGTCATGTCCAATGTCAGCCTTTTGCTTTCTGACAGTTTAAGTATACATCCTTGGATAGGCTCCAGCCAGGCCGACATCTGAAATATAATGAATAATACCATTCTAAATGAACGTGAAAGTAAATGTGTGAGGGGTCTATGGGATGTGCTGTTGTACTGGATGCTATGGAGCATTGTTGAGCATCATTTAGCAGTGGGAAATGTGTCCAGTGAAGATGGATGACGTCATTCTCAAAATGATGGCAGTTTGGATGGAAAAAGTAACTTGGGAAATAACCACTGTCTGAAGCTGTCCACACGTACTTCCAGACCACAGTAATTGCCTCTTGGCTTCTCTCATTTAGAACCTCCACCAGCTGAAAAGATCTACTGGTAGCTGTCCTTTTGAGTCAGGTGGGTTTGCAGTCATATGGTATCTAACAGTGCCTTCTCTGGGTTAGCACTGACCTAAAATTTCTCCTTGCAGTCCCTGCCTTCAAGAATCTTATTCTGTAGAGAAGCCAGACATTAAACACATTTTTACAACAGCACACACAAAGTATGCTACCTGAGAAATGAATGAGGTACAATGAGTGGAGAAGAGAGAACAGCTTGAGTACAGTAGGGTGGAATCAGAGAGGAAGAGGAAGAGTTACAGAGAAAGCAACCTCAAATAACACTCTAAGTCATTTTTTTTCCTGCTGTGACCAAAAGACCTAATGAACAATTTTAAAGGAGGAAAAGAACATTTTGGGGACACAGTTTCAGAGGTCTCAGGGCATAGATGGCCTCCTCCGTTATTCAGGGTCCAAGGCAAGGTGGAACACCCTGACGGAAGGGTGTGGCAGAGAGAAAGCAGCTTAGAACATGGCACAAGAAATCGGGGAGAGCTCTGCTCAAATAAGACAAAACATAAACCTTAAAGACACACCCTGGGAGACCCACCTCCTCTAGCCGTACCCTACCTGCCTACAGTTACTACTCAGCTACTCCCTATCCAGGGATTAACACACTGATTAGATTACACCTCTTTTTTTTTTATTCATTCAACATAGTCTTATATGTTGTTGAGAATCATCATTACATTTTCGTGCATATATGAATATTGACAAAGTAAGCTAAGGTTGATCCTAGTCCAGGGTCTCCCCGCTTTGAACCCTCATTGTTCCCAGGTCTCCCTTGCTTTACCCCCATGTTATAGATAGAATTAAGCCTATACATAATTTTTGAATTTTCTGATCCTCTTTGCCCACCTATATGTAGTCAGACTTCTCATGGGTGTTGAGGTTCCCAGCTGCATTGATAACCCCTCTAATCCCTCCCTCCTGCTGTATCAATAACCCCCCAATCCCTTTCTCTCCTCCCTGCCCTCTTCCCTTCTCCTACAGCTTCATAGTTATGGTTCCCCCTGCTTATGTAAAAATTCACCTGTGTTGAGTTTATTTTTGAGCTTATGTAACCCAATCATTTTTGTCTCTAAACTCTTTTGTATTGTCTCACACATGAGCCTTTGGGGGACACCTAATATTTAAACCATAACACCCTCCATATGAGAGAGTTCTGCATTGGCAAATTCAAACAATGGTGAATTGAAAATACTAAAAAAAAGTGCATCTGTACTTAACGTGTATACTTTTTTCCTTATCATTATTCCATAAATAATGCATTATAACAACTATTTACATAGCATTCATATTGTATTTGTTATCTTAAGTAATCTGGAGATGACTTAAAGTGTCTTAGAGGATGTACATGGGTTACATTGCAAATATTACACCATTGTAAAAGGGGGGGGGCTTGAGCATGGGTGCATTTTGATATTTGCAGGGGTTCTGAAGCCAAACTCCAACAGATACTAAGGGACCACTGTATTTCTCTAGAGATTAGTGGGAAGGCAAGATTCCTAGCACAGAGCCCATTTAGCGGTGGAATGTGAAGTCTGGCCTCTGTGCTTAGCAGCCAGCACTTTGGATGACTGAAGCTTGGGCAGCATGTGTGGAAGGAGTGAGAACTGGGACTGGACAGATGCCAGATCACGAACCACAACATTGTGAGAGCTAAAGATAATATATAGTAAATCCAACAGAATTTTTGAAGTGTTTCCAGAAATTATCAAGCACACAGAAATGCTGGCTAGCCCACAAAAATGTACCTCAGCTAAAATTGCATTGCCCCATGATACTTCTCTTGTTAACCATTTAACCACTTAGAAAAGTGGTTGTGGGGTGAATGGGCACTTCTAGTTCTCCAGGACACGAAGATATACTCTTCTCGGAGATATTCCAACTTTTATTGTGGCACAAAAACCCATGAAATGAATGATTTAGTAGAACTTAATCAAAGAAGAACAAGAAAAAATATATCCCTGGTCAAGAGATGGATCAAATATGTTAGAGCACATTTAAATGTCATACTCATTTTAGTTAAAATAAATGAGGAGTTCTTTACACACTGATTTGGAATGATGACCAAAATAAAATGCTAAATGAAAAGTAGATTGGAGAATAATATGTGCAAAGTCCTTTAGGATATACACCAGAATATTATCATAGCTTTCTCTAAACACTGTGATGGAATAAAATGGAAAAACTATTATTTTTCATCTTATATAATTTTGTTTTGCTTATTTGTTTTACAGTGAGATTATATTATTTTATAATTTCTAAATTTTCCTCAAAATAACAACAGAACAAATGGGTTAGTAAAGAGAAGCTAGAAAGATAAAGGTAAAATACTCATAAAAGCCTTTTGCTTGGAATTATTTTGATGGCAACCAATCATTCAACAAATTGCTTACCTAATGATTTTCTTATTGACTTGATTTAATGCTTGACTAAATTAATACAATTGTCTGGTTGTTTTGGAACCAGAGAAATAAAATTCCATTTTTTTCCCTCTTTGGACCCACACTTTTATTTTTCTAGGCTTCTCTGAATCATTTTTCTTATCAAAGAACTTCATTGACAGAAAAATGCTTAGCTTTTAAATTCATATTTCAAAAAGGTAAGGAAACTGGGATGGCAATGGGATAGATTTGGATGTTCTGTAAATCTGGGATGGGTCAGGTAAGATGGGGAGCAACAAAAGTTTCCTGAGTATTAGTGTAAATCAAATCACTTTACAATTATTCTCCAAGTTAATACTCCCAGCAAATTTGGAGATACATAACTACTGTTCTGTTTTTAAAACAAAGTATTAAGTAATTAAACAGGATGACACCTAATAAATCACAGGTCTAGATATTTTAAAACAGATTGTGTTGACAGAAATGTATAACACATAATTCCATAGATACGAAAATTGATTCTTAATAGATTCATGACACACATCTACAAAGATACTACAATGCTGAAATGACTCAGGATAGAGAGGGAGGCTCTTGGAAATACAGTGTTTGGGCTGCAAAGGCTTCCGTCCATGCTGCATCCAAGCCCTTTGTGTACAATGTGAAAAGATGTCTCGAACTGCAGTAGAATGGGTTGCTTACGCACAAACATTAATATTTTTTTTTGTTTGTGAATTGTCAGGACAAGCTTCTCTACCTCCTAGAATCCATTCAAGCATTTGTAGGCTGCATCCTTAGGGACTCATATTAGATGACCGTACATCTTTGCTTCTCTGATTATTTGTCTCCTTTTAATAGTTGTGGCCAATTTAGGTTTGAAATGGTTAGGTTCACTGCAGAGATTAAGGAATAATTTTGTTTACTCATAATTCAAATAAACTCCAGAGCCGAGTTGGTTATCACAGGCCTAGGGCTCTACTCCAGGAAAGAAAAAGGAGATTGCTTCCAGACTATGAAAACCATACGCCACAGATTTGGTTCCCTCCCAACCTTTGATTTCTCCTGCTTATACAATCATCAGTGAGCAAAAAAAAAGAGCTCAAGAGTGTTAACTGATTAACACTGTTGCTTTAGAATAGGAAACAAGGGACTTTAATTTACATGGAAGAAAAGAGAATGGAAATTCCTTAGGACTCTGGGAACAATCACTGTGCTGTGATCATTTTTTAATCTGAAGTCCATGTACCAGTTCACACCAGTGTTAGTAATATCTAACTTGCATAATTTTTAAAGCTAGACATAGGGAGGAACCCAGGCTGAGTTTACCCAGATGCTTAGAAGCATATAGTACAAAATGATCTCTCAACATAAGCATTTTTAAATAAACGCGGGAATCATGGGTACAGGCTGACTTCTCTTTTTCCTATCAATGTAGTTTTTATTTTATTCTTTGTCACTAAAGGGAATGCAAAGGAGAACAGTTTTGTTGTTGTTTCTGAGGGGTGGGGGTTGTTTGTTTGTTTTTACTTTTTCTTTTGTTTTCTCTAAGACTAATACTTTTTTCTTCCAAAGAGAAAGTGAGAGTCATTTTATTTATTTATTTTTTATCTGTTTTTTGTTTTCCTGACACTTAGTTGTATACATGGCGCTAGGGTATGAACCCAGGTCCCCGTGCATGCCAGGTGTTTTAGTGAGCTCTTTCACTGCTATCACCAAAGGACCTGACAAGAACAATATTAGGAAGAAAAGTTCGTTTGGGGGGCTCATGATTTCAGAGGTCTCAGTCCATAGACAGCCAGGTCCATTTCTCTGAACTCAAGTTGAGGCAGAAGAATGTGGCAGAGGGAAGCAGGTCAAGGCAAATATCCAGGAAGCAGAGAGAAATTCCACTCACCCGCTACAAAATATACACCCCAAAAGCATCCACACAACAACCCATGACCCACGTCTTTAGTCTTTAGCCATACCTTATCAGCCTACAGATGCCAGTTAATCCCTACCAGGGGATTAACTCATTAATAGGATTAGGGCTGTTATAACCCAATCATTTTGCCTCATCCTTTCTGAATTATCATTCATGAGTTTTTGGGGTCACCTCACATTCAAATCATAACACCAGGTAATCACTCTACTTCTGAGTCTCCTCATTAGACCTGTAAGCCTAATTCTTTGATTTTTTTTTAAAGAGAAAGAGAGGGGGAGAGAGAGAGAGAGAAAGAGAGAATCAATTTTATTTAGTTTTTCACATGGCTTTCGTTGTTTTGACACTTCGTTGTGTATGTGGTGCTGGGACTCAAACCCGTGTCCTCGCACAGGCCAGGCAAGTGCCACAACCATTGAGCCACTGCTCCAGCTCCTAAGCCTGATTCATAGTGTCCATTTAAAGCTCAGCTAAAGGTGACCATGTTCTTATTTCAACATTCAGCTGGACAGTGAGCAGAGGAGACTCTTCACTTTTAAGTTATTCTAGTCCACTCAAGCCAAAGCTACTAAAAGGGGAAAAAAGTTTCAATAGCTGGTAATACGTTTAATAAAAGATATTTTGTAAAGCATGGGCCACTCAGGATTTGACATTGAGAACCATTTCAAGATCTTAGTGTTTTATTTTGAACGATAAGTGATCTTTCCTCTTCATCTGCTAATATGGGTTTCTGTCACTAACCATGTGTGCAAAGGCATTGAAATACAAATCATCTCTGATACATTGGGAAAAAAAGAATAAGAAATATCAGCTTTACTTCTCAATCTCAAGAGGAGTGGGAGGGGTTGAAAGTTGATTGCTAGTGGCCAATAGTTGGGTCAATCATGGTTACATGATGAGTCTTCTATAAAAACCCAAAAGGACAATATTCAAAAGGTTGATGGAGAACTGAACATAGAGAGGTTGCAAGCCCAAAGAGGGCTTGGAAACTTTATGCCCCTTCTCTGTACAGCACCCTATGTCTCTATCTGTATCATTTGCAATATACTTCATAATTAACCAGTGAATTCAAGTGTTACCGTGAGTTCTGTGAACAATTCTAACAAATCAATCCCAAGAAGGATATTGTGGGAATGCCAATTTACACTCAGTTGATCAGAACTTCCAGAGGTCCACAGTTAAGACTGTCATCTGAAGGAGGGGAGGAGAGTGTTGTGGGACTGAGCCCTCAATATGTTGGACTTGACACTATCTCCAGTTAAACAGTGTCAGAATAGGATTGAATTAGAAGACACCCACCAGTGCTCCTGGTTGTAGCATTGAGTGGAAGGCACAAAATATCCTCCTCCAATCCTTCCATGGCCATCAGTCTCCTCCATTCGAGTCTGGTCAGAAGCCATTGGGAAATGAGGTGGTTGTTGAAGGTGAGAGCAAAGGGCTCACATCATTTGGTGAGTAGAGGAAAATAGAGAAACACCTGGTGTCAGAAGTACGCCTTGGGGTTGAAGTGGTGGCTCAGCCATTAGAGCACTTGCCTGGCATGTGCAAGGACTTGAGTTTGAACCTCAGCACCATGTAAACAACTGGGTGTCAGAGAAACTAGAGCCAGATGAAAAATAACTAAAAAATGATTTTCTCTCCTTCTTTTCCTCTCTAAACAAGCTATTTGGAATGGTTTTAGCTATATTCCCTAGGCAGACAGACAGGAAAGAAATTCTTTACCAGATGAAGAATATTATTTTAAATTGAAGGCATGAAGTAAGTAGGAAAAAGTAATAATCATCATGAAGAAGGAAACATGCCAGGCATCCACAGGCAACACATCTGAAAAGCACCAGCACCTCAGCACTGCTCTTCCTCTAACCTGGTGCAGAATGCATATACAGATCAGTGATTCTGGACTGAAAACTCAGGAAGAAAGGAGATAGATATCTCAACTCATTTGGCCATGTGTATGTACCAGGCCAAAAAGAAAATGGCTTTTATAACTGAGTGCGTGATTTGTCAAACTTTTACCAAAATGAAGCAGAAATACCCAAGCCTAGGGCCTGTAAAATAGTTGAATCAGAACAGGGAACTCTCCAGCCCAAGATAATGAAGGTTTCCACTAGGATGGCAAAATATGAATGAAAAAGGCACATCATTGTCAGAAAAAAATGTATAGGGCATGTACCCCAATATGCGTAAATTAATTTTATCTCTTAATCTTAAATGTCCCTAATATCAAACAAATTTAAAAGGCTAACAAAACCTTTTTTACACACTAAAATGCATACATATTCTTCCCACTGGAGCACTTGGAGCAATCCCCTGAGTGAATGTACTTTAACTCAGTCTGTTCTACAAAAGATCCCTTTCTGTTCAAATATAGCACTCCCTCAGGCTCTCTAGACTCTTTCACTACTAATCATATCATTGGCTGAAGAAAGTAATGAAGTCTATTGC